>PVIW01008908.1:0-12909 GCA_004026585.1 Noctilio leporinus
GAAAGGGTTTAGGTGTCTGTTCACCCTTTATGATCTCTGATTGGTCCAGGTGGAGCCAGGACCTGTGGGCTTTAACAGGAAGAAAAGAAAAAAGAAAAAAAAAAAAAGGAGGGCGGGGGGAATGAAAGGAAGAAGAGAATAAAGAAAGGGTTTAGGTGGTTAGGGAAGGGAGGAATACTTAGATTGAGGACTAGGAATGCGTTGTAGCCAGAGAGTGAGTAGACTTTAAATCAAGTTGGGGAGGGGGGGGCGGTCTTGGGTATTTAGGTGGATTGAGATAGCAGGGGATTAAGAATACGTGAGAAGTGGCCCTGGCTGGTAGCAGGGTGGATAAGGCTCTGGCCTGCCAACCCAAAGGTTGCAGGTCGATTCCCTAGCCAGGGCACATAACAAGGTTGCAAACCAGGTCTCCAGTCAAGTTTGTGGCTGGAGGCAGGTGAAAAGCAACCATACACGAATTAAAAAAAAAAAAAAAAAGAATATGTGGGAGGTAACTTTTGAAAAGGATATGTTGGGTATTAATAGTTCATATATCTCTCGGTATAACTCAGATGCTTGAAATTAGCAGCAATCCATTTCCTGAGGCTGCCTCTTTTTCTTAGTCAGGCCTCTGCAGTCTGTAGTCTATATGGTCTTAGTGTAGCAGGGCTTCTGATTGTCACAGTCAGGGCTGATTCTTTGTGTCAGCCCCCAGGTATGCTTGGCCTTCAGTAGCCTAGCTGGGTTTTAGAACTGCTGGTATTCTGCAGCCCGCAGGGTGTCCCCTCCCACTCCTGGCGGAGGTTTCTGCCTGTGATAGGCACCTGGCACCCCTGCAGTGCAGCCTGCAACTTCTCTGGTTCCTGTGATGACTGGCTCTGCCTCTGCAGCTCCCGGAGGAGGCAGCCCCCGTCTGCCAACAGTGCCCGGGGTCTGCCAACAGTGCCCGGGGTCTTCCAACACTACTCCGGGGGCCGCCAACACTGCCCAGCTCCCCCGGGCGAGAGCCAGTCCTCCAAGCTGACCAGCTCTCCGAGGAGTCCTTTACGTGGCCTCTGTGATGTGCCTCTTCCAGGCGTCTGTGGTCTTTGTGTCGGCAATGGGCGGGTTAGTTGCCCCCACTACTAGTTCCAGGCTCACAGTTCGTAGTTTCCGCAGGGTCTGGGGCCTGTGTGGGTGTGCAGGGCTGGGCCTCCCCCCTTGCAGGGGCTTTAAACTGCTGTTTCCCCGGTGGCCCAGCAGCACTGTTTTCGGCCCTCTAGCCGCTCAGGCCGGTGCACTTCCCTGCTCCCCTGCTCCTGCTCCCTGCAGGACTCTTCTCCGCCTCTAACCCTTTGAGGAGTTTCCTCTCCCTTTTGCCGGAGCGGGTCTCTCATACAGTCCCTCCCCTGCAGGAGTTCAATTCCTCATTCTCTACTGCGTTTGCCCTCGCTGCCCACACTTCGCTGTTCAGATTTCTAGTCGCCAGGGAGCCTGGAGCTGCTTCAGTTAGACATGCCCCTTAGGGTAGAGCCTCCACTGCCCAGAGCTGACCTCAGCCCCACGGCCCGTTAAGCCCGGAGTCCCCTCACCTGCACTCCTGTAGGTCTCCGCTGCCACTGGGCTGTGCTCCCGTGTCCAGATGCTGACCGCTCCAGTTCCTAGGGACCTGAAGATATCTCGCACTCCCTATCCTGTTGTCTAGCTACTGTGGTACTGGAGAACACCATCAGCACCGCTCTCTACTCTGTCGCCATCTCTCTTCTCCCTATTCATTTTTTTAAAGAAATTACTTCAAAGTTCAAAGATTTATCTTTCATTTAACTCAGTTATCCTTAAATTCCGAAAACTTATTTTTGTAGTTACATAAAAGTAATAACATTTGGAAAAGAAAGAAAAAAATGAAAATTATTACTTGGGACAGTATGATTATATTAAAACAGTCTTGGAAGATCTTATTTCTAGTTTTGTCACTAACTTGCCACACAACCTGAAATAAATACCTTTGCATCTGCGTGACACAGCTTGCACATCTATTAAATGGAGTGTTCAGCTGTTTTAAAAACTGCCTGCCTTAGAGACCAGGGTACCTCAAGGGCTTCTAAAGAGAAAGAAATTAGTGGGGTACTGGTTCTCCAACCAGAATACTTCAGGTTTTTATCTTTTTTAGACAAACTCTTTTAGAGGTCGTTGGAGAGTATTCTAAGTTCTTTAGGGTTTTTCATTATTAAAATGAACATGGTTTTGATTGTATCTGCCTAATTATTATCTTCTGAATTGTTTTATTTTTGTCAGGTTTGGAGAAAATTGAAGTTTTACAGCAACATGAAAATGAAGACATATATAAATTAGCATTTGAAATCATAGATCAGTATTTCTCTGGAGACGATGTAAGTATATATTAACATATGGTATGTCTGCATGTGCATTGAAATTTATACGTACATAAGTTTATTAAGAATTTTTCTTTTATTAATATGAATTAAGCTTATATTGGATATCAGATACTCTTAAGGTGGCATTTTCCCAGTTAGTTATAAAAATCTAAATTTAAAAATTTAATGATTATTTTCCACAAATCAGTTTTCTTAAATACTATGTCTGAAACTTAATTATAAGTAATATTTTAAAAACAGATCTTGTTACACTTGTAATCTGTTAAATGGGAAGGGATAGTGATTATAGAAATGAAGTATGTTTAGGTAGGTCCATAAATCTAAAGATACAGGAACTTAAAAACAGTGTAATTTTAAAATATGTGTTCAGTTTTTTATTGCTGAAGTTCTTTATAATACTGAATTACTTAAATATTTTAGCTGATTTAAACACTCATACAGAATTCTCTCAAGATATAAATCATTTCTGCTTACACCATATGTAATATCTTCATGTAATCAGGGTTTTTTTTCCCTTTTTAGATTGATGAAGATCCTAGCCTCATTCCTGAAGCAACACAAGGAGGTACTTATAATTTTGACCCAACAGCCAACCTTCAAACAAAAGAATTTAATTTTTGAGCTCAACTGAGTTCAGCATCTTCCCCACCTTCAGTATGAAGCACCACCAGATGGCTACCAAATGACAGAACAACAAAAGGCTCCAAAACACAAATGCCTCTTCTTCGTTTTGATGCTTCTAAAACAAGCCATGTCTCAGTCACTTTGCAGTTGCCAAAAGTCACTATCACATGGATTGTAAATGCATATGCATGATTTCCTAAACTGTTTTAGAATTCTCCTTAACTATTTCAACTACCCTATTATTCTCGTTCCCTGATGCCACACGCTGACAACTGCAGTCTCCAGTTTAGAATATTGCATAGTGGTGGCATGTTAGCTGTCCACTTAATATTCCTTTGGAAAATGGTGCACTGTGGATCAAGACACTTTGGTATGATGTATATACACATTGGAAGACTTTAAATAGAGGTGCAGCCTGCTCTGAGCCTCCATCATTGTCCTCCACAAACATATTTTCGTATTCTTTATGTGGAAAAATAGATTTTAAAGTACAAGCCAAATGATTTTCATTGGTGGAACTGACACAAAAAAAGTAACTTAAAAAAGAAACTTAATTATTGATCAAACAGATAAGTTTTAAAAAACTGTACTTCATCTACCAGTAAATGATGTGTTTATTATCTGCCTCAGAAGCCAGGACTGATGGAAGAACTTTAGCTGTGGATGGGAATGCTTATACCTAATTTTTGAGAACATCAAATCCTATTTGACCACTCACTTCAGCCTGTGTGTTCCTGCTGTTTTGAAGTAATCAAATGCTGTGCATGGTATTTTACCTGAGCTGCAACCTGTTATGGACTTGAACTTCTGTTTAAGTTGAAAGCAAGAGTCCCTGACCATAAAATTAAAAACAAAGGTCTAAAGTACCTATTGGTGATGTCAAAAAAAAAAAAAGAAGAAGAAGAAGAAGAAGAAGAAGAAGAAGAAGAAGAAGAAGAAGAAGAAAATCTTGCTTTTAGCTTTCAGGAGTTAATATTTTCATTTTTAATTGATAATTGGATATGGTTGATTTATATTGGGTTTAAACTGTGGAACTTTCATGTTTACTGTAATTTAGTCTTAACATATTTTTTGCTTAGTAACCAATGCTTTTAATAATGTGGTTGTCTGGCAACATACCAGCAACTATTAAGAAGTGCATAAAACTTCATTTTTTGAGTATTGGGAAAGTTTCTTCAGATCTTACTCTAAGAGCATATTCACATATTAAAAGATTCAAACATCATCTCTGTGGAGGAATAATCTTCAGCTATTTAACATAAACCTGATTTGCAGTGATCTTTGTATTTCTGCAAAATCTGATATTAACTATGTAAAGTCACTGCTTTTGGTAAATTGTCTGACCCAGTTATTTATTAATGAAAGAAGGTGAGTTTGAAATTTTTAAAACAATAATTTGTGCTGTCACAGAAATGGTTTTATTGCTGTTGTTTACTGGGTATAATTTTCCAATGCATTGATGTGAAGAGATAGAAAATATAAACTAATTTAGTTATCCAATGGGTAGGGGGAGGGTGTTTACTGTGATGAAGATGAGACAGATGCCATCAGAGCTTTGTGAATCAGCTGGGGTGTTTTCACTGATAACCAACACATAGAAGTGTGCATTCATTACAAATATATGTATCTGCCAAGGTGGAGCCACTTTAAAGAGTGAGTTTTGTCTTGTATCCAAAATGGATACAAGTGTGTTTAAACTGCAAGATTTTTACTTGCTAGAGAATCTGTTTTAATATAGTGGTTTGGCCTCTGATTATTTATAGGTTTTATAAATTTTAGAATCAATTTCTCTTTAAGGTGGCTCAGATTTTTCAACTCTTGTGCACATAAAATTGAGTTGAAGTTCATTGTGCCTTTTTTTCTTTATCTGAATTTTGAGTTAAAGCTTCATATGCTAACTGTATCCTGTTCGTACACTGTAGTCTAAATTTTTGAAACTGTGGTGTTCACTAAAAATAGAAAATAACAGAATCAAAGCTAATTAAGGTCACAACCTACAGTGAAACCCTTAAAGTCAAAATCTTCTTGATATTGTTAATTGTACCCCTTCCAGTTTAGTTTCTTCTGGACTCTCCATACTTACTGACAGTTACCTTTTAAATTTTGCAAACCGAGGTTAAAATGGGCCTCTCCTGTGCTGATCAATTCCCATTTCCTTTGTGTTTTAAGTGCAAACATAAGTGAACATTAGCATCAAGTAGTGCACACATATGTATGCATTTGCTTGATTCAATTTATTGTGACCTTATCAGTATGGAATTTGGAATTGTGCCATTTCGTAGATAAAGGAAACTAAGTATATTGTTGCACTTTTAAGTTTTCAAAACAGTGTTGAAAAATTGCATTGTTTTTATTTTTTTTAAACTCAGTTTTAAAAGACTAAAACGTTCTTTCAAAAGAGGCATCTAAATGTGTTCCTAATTTTGTATATGGGCTTAGGTTTTATAACCAATAAAAAAAGCTGCTATGAAACATGATAAACTTTGAAGAACTTATTTCTAAAACTATCATTTTCTGTGTTGTTAAATTTAAATAGGGAATTTTTAAAATTATTTTCAGAGAGAAGGGTAGGGAGGGAAGAAGAAAGGGAAAGAAACACTAATGTGTGGTTGTCTTTCACCTTTCTCCAGCTACGGACCTGGCTGGAGATAAATATGGAATTATTTTTAAAACATCAACCATAATGGAGGTGAATTATGAAGTACTCTTTCACTGTATTTTTTCTCACCTTTTCCTATTTTTTGTTAATCAAATGATATAAAACAACCATCATCTTTAAATGCCCAAGCACCCAGCTGGTCCTTTCACTCTCAAGGTCACACCCTCCTTAGTCTGCTCCCCCTACCCTGCTCTCTCACTTCCCCTGCCCTAGTCCAAGGGCACTCCTGGGACAGGGCTGGAGCAGAGCCGGTGGCAGAAAGAGATAGCATTAGACAGACACCTAGTTTGGGTTGAGGAAGAGATTAGGAAGGGTAGGTTCTTAAAGACCTTTTTTAAAACCAAATATCCAGCCCTATTCCCAGCCCTTTTATTTTCCATAGCCTACCTTCTCCCTGCCCTGTACCCACTACCAAAAAGCATGGCCATTATACCATCTTTACCCTTCCATATCCATCAGTGGCCCCAACCCACCCACTGAGCCTCCCTCTGGTGGTGATTCCTTAGCTCCATGGAGCTCCCAGGGATAAAGTGCAGACATTCTGAAAGAACCATTATGAGCCTGAACCTTGTAGAGGTGACAGGTGCAAGCTGGGGAACAGTGTGGTGATGGTAAAGAGAGTGGTTTTATTTCCAAGCCCACAGTCTCTAAGGTCTCCTTTCCCCAACAGTTCCCTAAGAATCCCAGGGAAAGCTTCTCAGCTTCCCAAGACAGGGCTCTTCAGCTTCACATTCTTGGCTGCTTCTCCAATCAGTTCCCATTAACTCCAGTTTAGAATCCTGTAGCTGCCCAGGCTGGTGACTCACTCTTCCAGCCCAGAGTTGCTCTTCATGAATTAAGGCAGCTACTGGGTCACCAGGTCATGTAGCTTGGAGAAGTTCAGGAACGCCTTCTCATTCTTAGGCATAAGACCTGAGTTCTGGGATTCTTGATATAATTTTAGCAAACCCCATTAAATCTGCTGCCTCCTCAGTAATTGCTAATGATAGTAACCATCTGCGCCTTTCTAGGATATCTCAGCCTGCCAGCCTGGCATGTGTCCTTCAAGGATGTCATAGCCTGTGCCTGAGAACAGGGTAACTCCCCTCTTATAGTAAGCCTCTCTGTTATCAGAGACAACTCCCCCAAAGCCATCAACAGAGAGTGTCTTCAACTTCCACCCCCCTTATCCCCTTTAAAAACCCCTGCCTTTCTTTTGTTAGCTGCTGACACTTTCCTGCCTTCTTGGTCTCAGCCCGCTAGTGCAGCTGGCCAAATATCTCTTAAACTCATGGCCTGTCCCCTTGTTTCTCCTCTCACTCTTGCCAGACCTAACACCTATCCTCTAAGAACTACTGTTACAAACTTGATGATGTCTCAGCAGTCCTCTTTATGTCAATGAATTCCTGGGCATCCTCAGCATTGGCTGACCTACACAATCCCATTCATGTGCCTGGTGTGTCTCTCCTTTGGTGAGAGTTGTGTTGTTCTATAGTCTGCCTGGGAGGACCTGATAGCACATAATCTGCCTGCTGACAGTTGCTGAGACATGACAGGACCTCGTATTTAAGGTTTATTTCCCCACTATGACAAACATGACCAGTAACAATCCTATATTTAAGAGTATTTTGTGACAAATAAAGACCAAAATCTTTACTAATTTCCTGAGCTGCCATAACAAAGTACCATAAACCAGGTAGCTTAAAACAATAGAAGCTTATGGTTGCACAATTCTGGAGACTAGAATTCTGAAGTCAAGGTGATGGCTGGGACATGCTCTCTCTAGGAGAGGATTTTCCCTTGCCTCTTCCTGGCTTCTGGTGATTGCTGGCATTCCTTGGCATTCATGGCATTATATAGCTGCTTCACTCCAATCTCTGTTCTCACCATCTCGTGGCCTTCTAGCTACATATCTCAGGTTTAAATACCATAACTCAAAGACCATTCAAAGTAAACCTGAAAATTTTAATCTGTTAGAGGTTATGGCTTTAAATGAAGTCCTAGATTAATTAAAAGAACAAAGGAACAGCCAAACTTTGCATATACAAATATTTTTACTTTTATATAATGCCACTTCAAATTATTTATGAAAAACATCAGTGTATAAGTGAATAAATGTGATGGTGGTAATCCTACAGAATCTTGCCATAATTTCCTTCAGAAGGGTTGTCCTTTTCAGGGGATTATTTCATTACTGCGGGTGAGTATTTATGAATGTCAGTTGTCTTACAGTGATGGTTATTAATTTTTCTAACCCTGGATAAACTGGGGGGTTTTAATCAAATCTATTTGGAAAAAGAAAGTATAATTTTTATACATTAAACTGTAAGTCTTAAAGTATATAAACCAAGGAGTGCTCTATGTGACCCATCATTCATTTTGTCTAAAGTTTAAAGGGAAGTCTTAATGTAAATATTGTACTTTATTAGCTGAAAAACAGAGGTAGAATTATCCTTAGAAAGTACTATATAAAGAGAAGGGGATAGATAGGTAGATGATAGAGATGGGGGCTCAGTATCATAACAAGAGTGTTTGGTAATGGCGAAGTCCTTAGTTATTTTTACTTGCCCATTGAAATCCCTCAACAAACTTTGGCCTAAATCAGGGTTCTCAAACCCTGCGCTATTGACATTTCAGGCTGGCTAATTCTTTATTGCAGGGAGCTGTCCTGTACATTGTAACATGTTTAGCAGAATCCTTAGGTTCTACCCACTAGATGTCAGTAGCACCTCTCCACTCCTGTCTTAACAACCAAAAATGTCTATAAGCATTGCCAGGTGTCTCCTGGGGCCAAATTTGCCCCTGGCATGAACCACTGGCCTAAACCAATTCCTGTACAAAACTCCACTCAGATGAGACAGCTTAAGTCATACCTCTTCTGTGAACAGTCCCAGGCTTTCCTCAGGTGCAGAAGATGGAAGGGAACAAAAATGCCTTTTTCTTTATTTTCAGTTTCAAGAGAAATCAGAGCCAGACCTAATTGCATTTCCCAAGTTACTCCTCTGTGAGAACTCCTGGTATCATTGAGCCTCATCTATTGCAAAGGACTTAGGGTAGAAATAGGAATATGGAGTAACTAGTTACCCATAATTTATCTTGTGGCTAAAATATAAGGTGTGTGAAGCAATCAAATGTGTTGATTGACACCTTATATGGAGCAGTGTTTTTCAGACATTTTTAGTTGAAGATGTTTAAGTTCTCTGGGAAAGCTGGGGTTGAACCAGAAAAATCATAGTGTACTTTGAAAAATATTTCTTTGAAGCAGTGTGAGAGATTAGCCCCATCAGGGAACTTGCAAGTTTATTAAAAATGATTGAAAGCAGAGGAACTATTCTGAGTCAGACTATAGATGATGTGTTTGTTTTCTGCAGGAATTTCTTCTATAACATCCCTCTTCCCAACCCTAACTAATTGTCATCCACCTTGTACAGTTTTGTTTTCTCAAACTGTGGTACCTGAAGATAAACAGGGTCTGTGCCAAGTAACTTACGACTTGGCACAAGACTCACAGGATAGCAGTTTTTCCTAATGGTAAGTAAAACAGTTTTTTGGTAATACAAGCCTGAGTGTTACAGAGTAAGAGACACAATTTTGCATAACATTTTAAAGATAAAAATCAGATTTTTGAGGCAGGCCATTTTATGGAAAGTTCCTACAGGAGTAAGAGTTAGAAGAGTCTGAGAAGCAGATAATGGAGGCACTTCCCAAGGTGAGCCTGTTCCATTGTACTCTTTTGAATAGCTTTAGCAGTTAGGAAGTCTTCTTAATATTGAACAGAAGTCACTGCTTTTAAATGACTATCATTATAAATTAATTATTCATGATTCAGAATAGATGTTTTGTTGTTCCCAGATAACAGAAGACAGATTTGTTTTTAATGGCACCTTTCTTCAACCTTAATACCCATGCATTTCAGCATCCTGACTGTAAAGTTGTTCCTAGATCTGGTTCCTGTCAGCTTCTTAACATTCCAGCGACCCTAATAATTGAGTGTGATGTGACTAGTTTTGGGGTACCATGGAATGATAACATTCCATTATCTGGACACAATTCTATAATGTGGAAGAAATTGTTTCAGTTATTTTACCAACTTCATCATAATTAGATTTGTGATTAATTAAAAGCCTCAGCTCCCTTTGTCATCAGCTCTCTTTGACCCAGTAGTTAGGTATTTAGACTTTCAAACCTAAATATAAGAATTTACAAATATATTGATTTTAGCCTACTTTTCCTAATAATAGATTCTTTTTATTGATTATATCCTTTCCATATCTCCAGTCTTTTATAAATAAGAATTTTGACTAAGCCTGTAGAAACATTCAATATTTCTTAAGCACCATATCCCATGCCAGGTACTATGCCAGGGTACAAGATACATACACACACAAATAAAAGTAAAAGTTATGACATATGTTAGGGGAAACGTAAAAGGTATGGAATGCTATGAAATAGAAGGAATTGGCCTAAATAGTAAGATAGTAATCAGGCTGGCAGGGAGCCCTTACTAAGTGCCAGCCACCACCAATTATGGACACTTTAGAAGTACAAACCCAATTCTTTCAACAATTCTGTGAAGAAGGTTCTGTTATCAGGCAAAGAGAAGTTATGTTTTCCCAGAATACACAACTGATGATGGTGAAGAAACAGCAGGCGTTAATTGGGCAGATTCACTGGGAATGCTTTCTGGCAGAGGAAACAGTATTTACAAGGGTCATGTAGGAAGCACCATGGAGAGTTCATGAAATTAAAGAAAATAAGTATAACTATAGCAAAGATAATGGAGAGTATTACTAGGAACAAGGGAAGGGCTAAAGAGATAATTAGCAGCCAGACCCTGTAGCCTGGTTTGTCACATAAAAGATTTTGATATTCTAAGATCAATGGTAGAGCATAATTAATTAAACAAGAGTGATGATAGAAGAATTGTGTTTAATAACAATCACTGGCTAGTCAGGTAAGGACAGGAAATGTAGTTTGGGTTTAGTGATGTGTAAAGATCACATTAGAGAGAAAAAAGCACTGAGACAAGAGATGGTGAACAGCCTGGTCCATGAAGTGGATGGAATCAAAAGATACTTGGCAGCTAAAATAGACAGAAATTGGCAATACCTTATGTCAGGATATGGAGGCATCTAGAATGCACACCTGGACTTTGGCCACAACTGCATTTAGGATGTGTTTACCTGCCCAGCCCTAGCCAGAGCTCCTGTGGAATGTGTTTAATGAAGCTAGCTGGCTTAGTTCCCTCAGGTTAATAAGCAAACCCACCCTAAATGTGTAACTGAAAGTATAAATACCCTGCCCACTGAAGTCAACACAGAGGTCACTCTTTTAAGAGCCACCTCCCCTTGCCACTCCCATTTCCTGATTTCTCAAATAAACTCATTGCTTGATTCCACAGTAGACTCAGGATTATTTCTCAGAGTGAGGTTGCCCTGACACTTGAGATCTGGACTTTGAGGAGAGGAAAGTATCAAGGATGATTTCTAGGTTTCTGGATTGTAGTTACTGATAAATGAAAGTAACATAAAATGCAAAATACTGCAACAGACAGGGAATCAAGGGTGATGAGTGCAGTTGTGTTGTGTTGACTTGAGACATCCAAGTAGAGAAGTTAAAAATAGTGGTGTGGGGCTCAGGAGAGGACCAGCTAGACATTTGAACCCACTGCCTGTTTTTGGTGGTTATTAAAGCAGGGGTGAGGATGAGACTGCTTGAGTTCAGCCTTTGGAGTAAGAATAGGGTTTAGGACTAATTGCAGTCCTACAGGATTCCAACATTTTTTTTGGCATGTAGTGGAAGATGAGGTTGCAAAGGAAACAAAAGGTACAGCTGAAGAGGTAGAAAGCAAGCCCTGTGTTTTCTCAGAAAACCACCGCAAAAGAGATTCAGTGACCAGGAATGCTATGGAGATGTCAAGTAGGGTAGGAACAGGAAATTGTCCTTTGGGTTAGTGGTGCGGAGGTCACTGGTTACTGTCAGGATGTGGGGGCAGCTAACATGGACGCAGAACATATCTTTGGACTTGGATTATATCTGGACTTTACTTAAAACCGTAACAGTCAATGTTTACTTCCCTAGCCTGGCTGAATGTGATAATGGAACCAGCTGGGAAACTCTTGGGAATGAGTTAATGAGAAGTTAGGTTGTCCAAAGGTCCCTGGTGAGGTGATAATAATGCAGATGGCCCAACAGATAATCCCACTTAGCTCTTCCTGATTAATGGATTTTGGTTAATGAACTAATTTTCCTTTGAAGTATACCTGTGTAATTGTACATGGCAGATAGAATTTTAAAAACCCAACCCAGTGATGTCAAGTTGAAGACTCCTCTAAAAGGCTCTTCCCCTGCTATTCCCCATTTTCCCTGTTCTCTGTTTTCCTTTCTCCAATAAACTCATGGCTTGATTCCACAGCAGTCTCTGGGTGTGATTTCTCCAAGCAAGGCTGCCCTGACAGTTACCTTAGAGCTGTATCACTGCAGTAAAGTGGGCGAGAACTAGAGTAGGAAGAACTGAAGAACAGGGACAGAATATGAAAACAGTTAATAAAATTAGTTTCTTAGGTTTTTATTTTTACTCTGAAGGGGAGGGGAGAGTAGACACTAAAGGGTGATGGGAAGTAGTGGGTAGGGGAAATTCAGTTGAGAAAGATGTTGAATATACAAGAGGAGAGTGATCATCAGTTTTCTAAATTGACAGGATTGGCCACTCCTTCAGTCATTAGTTATTTAATCAAGTGACTAGTGTACGCCAAACTCTGTGATAGACACAAGGGACACAGTGGTAAACAAGCCAGACACAACCCTTGGCTTTCTGGAGCTTATATTCTAGTGATAAGAGACTAGCAATAAATGTATAAACAATTTGGATAATTTCATCTGATAGTATTAAAAATGTTATAGGGAGTGCCTAGGGGAGAAAGTTACTGAACTTGTATTCAATCCCAGAAGTTGCATTTTAATTGTGGTAAAATACACATAACATGAAATTCACCATCTTAATCATTTTTTAAAAGATTTCATTTATTTAGTTTTAGAGAGAGGGGAAAGGGAGAGAGAGAGAAGAGAGGGAGAGAAACATCAATGTGTGGTTGCCTCTTCTGCGCCCCTAACTGGGGACCTAACCTGCAACCCAGGCATGTGCCCTGACTGGGAATCAAACCTGAGATTCTTTGGTTTACAGGTCGGTGCTCAATCCACTACACCACACCAGCCAGGGCATCTTAACCATTTTTAAGTGTATGGCACAGTGTGTTAAGTGTGGAACCCCAGCAAAATGCTATTATTGAAACT
>PVIW01008908.1:13009-56532 GCA_004026585.1 Noctilio leporinus
TAAAGAGAAGCGCAGTCGCTCTGCAGGGGACCTCTGCAGGGACAAAGGGATTCCGGGACCCCTAGAGTCCATAGGCCCAGAGCACGAAACCGCCAGCGGAAAAGACTGTTGACCCAAGATAAACTTGTAACACTAATTAGGGCAACCAGACAGCCCAGAGATAGGCCAATTAAGGCCTCAAGACCACCTCAGACCCCCCCACCCTGATAGTCAATCACTAACTACCATCTTATCTTCTGTGCCCGGTTCGCTTGCTCTGCTATAAAAAGCCCTAGCTGTAAGCGACAGCGCGCGCCTCATGAGATCAAGGCCGCCCCTGCGCAGGTCTGTTGTTTGGCCAATAAATAACATCTTTGAATCCCCGAAAGTCTCCAGCGTTTGGTGTCTCGCTCTCGTCTGGATATAACATTAAGTATATTTACATTGTTGTGAACCAACACTCTTGAACTTTTTCATCTTGCAAAACTGAAGCTCTATAGCTAGAAAATAGGATGGCAACCACCATTCTGTTTTCTGTCTCTAGGAATATGACTGCTTTAGATACCTCATATAAGTGGAATCACAGTCTTTGTCCTTTTTGTTACTTGCCTATTTCACTTAGCATAATATCCTCCGTGTTGTAGCATGTGTCAGAATCTCATTCCTTTTTATGGATGAATAATAAATATTTTACTGCATGTAGATACCACATTTGATAACAACAAATAACCATTTTTTGCATAAGTACCCTAGTGATACTTTAAATATATATTTTAAAATTAATTCATTTTTTAATCTAAAATTCCAATTTATCTGAGCATCCTCATCCTGTATTTTATCTGGCTACCCCAAATTAAAAATACTGGCATGGTCAATGTAAGTTGCAATATTCTAAAACTCTGACTCCTTTCTCTCCAATGTTAAGTCTCTAAGTAACAGGGGCCTACAGATGGGAATGGGGGAGGTGGCCAAGAGCAAATTTTTAGAAAAGAAAAGATGATGCTAGCAAAAGTAAAGAGAAAGATTAATATTATTGGGATAAAGTGACACTTCTTTAGAGGAAAGCTGTAATTGTCCATTAAGACCTCAGAGCATGGATCAAAAAAACAAAGGCCTTAGGGACACCCAGTCATGGATTTCTGTCCTGAGCCTGTCTGAGCCTTTCGCATTTGTAAAATAGGAAAACACTTACCTCCTAGAGCTGCTGTGATATTAGATGAGCTAACGGTGATAAAAGCCTCTAGTGTCAAGCTGATTTTGACCTATTGTTCTTCTCTCCCATGCTTTCCCCTGCTTTTCTGGTTTTTAAGAAGCAAGGCTGGAGCACTGGCTGGCGTGGCTCAGTTGGTTGGAGCATCCTCCCGCGTAAACCAAAAGACTGTGGGTTTCATCCCCAGTCAGGACACACACCCAGGCTTCAGGATTGGTCCCTAGGCACAACAAAAACAGCAAACAACAAATCCACGTTTCTCTCACATTGGTATTTCTCGCTCCCTTCCTCTCTCTTTAAAAGCAATGATGTTCTCAGGTGAGAATTTTTAAAAATGGGATCAGAGTACACCACAAAAACTTTTAAAAGCCTGTTCCCTGGCCTTCACCTCTCCTGCAAGACCTGCAAAGGCCTAATTAGAAACCTTTGTTCCCCAAATTCTCCACAATTAATTGGGAAAATTTCTACCAGTTGGGCTTTGTAACTTCTGAACCTTCTTAAAAATAAAACTGCAAGAGAAAAGCGCAGCTCTATTACCAACCCTGTGGGTTTGGTCTGGGAGCATGTTTGCTCCAAGAGAGGTACGTGAGTGCCAGCGGTGAGCAGCATCCTGACTCAAGAAAACTTCCAGGCAAGGCTGGCCAGCCACGAGGCCGGAAGGGAATGTTTCTCTGCTCGACCCCGCCCCGGCCGAGAAGCTCCGCCCACCTGGAGCCTTGTCCCGCTCTGCCCCACCCCACTTGATCTCGGTTGGCTCCACTATCTCTGTTTGCTGTCTGGGCCTGAGGGAGCAGGAAGAGAGGGTATGGAGCTGGGGGCGGAGGCGGCTGGTTCCTTGCTACTGTGTGCCGCTCTGCTAGCGGCCGCCTGCGCGCTGGGCGTGCGCCTCGGCCGTGGACGGGAGGCGGCGGACCGCGGGGTGCTCACCTGGCTCTGCTACGATGCCTTGGTGCATTTTGCCCTGGTAAGTGTTGTCTCCTCCGGCCCCGCAAACGCTGGCAGAGGGCTCCTGTCTTGGGACCCTTCAGTCCCTATTTCCAAGGAGTGCGCTGTGAAGGACGGGGACTAAGCTGGCCGCCCCGACCCTTGGGCGGGAAGTCGGCAGAGCCCCGGGAGGCCCAGGTACTCGTGGCCTTTGTCCAGGTGCTGCACCTCTCCAAGTGCCTAAGTCTGGAAAAAGGGAGCGCAGTTGCTTCCTTAAGTGGTGCCAATTAAAAAAAAAAAAATGAAAATCGTGATTTCTGTATCGTATTATGTTTGTTCGTAAATTACTCATGCTTTTGGCTTAAATGCCTTTGTAACTTGCACTAAATGTTGAACTGAAAATAATTGTTTTTCAGTACCCCAGAGGGAGCAGGGATAAGTTAGGAGGTGTGTTGCTCAGTCCGAGGGCCTGAACCAAAACCAAACCCCGCCGCTTGCCTTCATAGTAATCCCGTTTCTTGGATTACAATGTGTGCTAGGCACAATACCTTGTTTAAAATTTCGAATTTCTACCACATCCCATTAGCTAGTTATTTTTGTCCCCATTTTACAGAGGAGAAATCCAGCCCTGCAAAGTTAGGTGACTTACAGTGCCACATAGCTGGCATGATGCTGAGTTTGTTTTAGTCAGGCTTGCATTTTGTATCACGGCAGGCTTTAGGAAATGTGTTCCTAAAAAGTCAACTTGTTTAATAAATGGCCAGAATGGTTGTATTTAAGGGAAACACTATTAAAATACCCCCTCCCCCATGCATACACTTTTCCTTAAAGTTATTTTAACTGTGCCAAAGTACCATTCTTTGTGAATTTGACCTTGCTTAAATCTAGGCAAACCTGTGGCTAATGTGAAGCCAAAGTCTATAGCAGTGATTTTCAACAAGTGTGCCTTTAAAAATATTTAAAACATGAAGTACCTGATTATTTAGTCTGGGACACTGACCTCTTTTTCCTTAGATAGTTAAATGAAAAAAGTTACAGCAGCCAACACAATAGCCTTCCTGTGTGAATGAATCAAAATTATACCTAATTATTTGTCAGATTGGCAACAAATGTATTTTTTAGTATGTTGCAGAATTTTAGTGATTAGTTTACGTGTGCCATGAGATGAAAAAGGTTGAAAATCACTGGTCTATACTATTGAGAAATTAAGAGAAAGAAAAGTTTTAATTGATCATCTAGATCTGTATGTTAGTTGGATATGTTGCTGGAATGATGAAATTTCTTCTTTCCTAATACTCAACATGTGGAGATAAGAGACAGTGAATATTTTCCTCAACTCCTTTATTAATAGAATTTATTTTTAAGCTGTCATAGGACACAAAGTTTCCCAAAGAACAGGAGCAGTACAATAGGATGCTATGCCTGCTTAATGAAGAATTTTTATAATACATATATTTTAGACATACAAAAAAAGGTATTAATGCCCTGGCCAGGTTGCTCAATTGGTTGGAGCATCGTCCCATACACCAAAAGTTTGCAGGTTCAATTCTCAGTCAGGGTACATTCTTACACTGTGGTTCAAGCCCGTGTTGTGGCACAAATGGGAGGCAACCGATTGATGTTTCTCTCTATATATATCCCTCCCTTCCCCTCTCTCTCTCAAATCAATAATAAAAAATATCCTTGGATGAGGATTTTTAAAAAAATGTATGAAAACACTTAAATATATCCCTATATCTGCCTCGTTTAAAATTAAGTCTGCTTTTTAAGCACAGGCTGTTACAGAGAACAGCACATACAACTCCATTTGTGGCACCTCAAGGTAGCCCAATATGTGGAGTTATTGCCCCACTCTTCCGCCTCCCTGTTCCAGAGGAAATGTCTCCTACCCTGCCCCATCCGTCTTCTGCCATTTAATTGTCCGAGCTACAAAATATTCCATTTTATGATGCAGTATGCCTTAGTCCTTTCATTCAAAAGCTCTCTCTCTCTCTTTTTTTTTTTTTTACATATTGGAACAATCAATGACATAACTACTGTGGACCATTTTATTGATATTTTATGTCTCTGAGGAAACATGATAATCAGCTCATATTAATAGGCATATTTTTTATTTTGCTATTTGTACACAGTGCTTCAACGAGTATCTTTGTACGTGTATCTTGGAGTTCAGTTAAGGGGACACTCGAATTAAGTAGTTGAGACCCGCAAGGAAAATGCACGCCCATATTATCTTTGGTTGGGAGTTTATTGCAAAAAGACCCAGAAATGTAGCCTGAGCTAAAACTAGGATGTAAAGCCTGGTTGAGAAATGAAACCACACTTACTTGCTCTCACTAGAACCTGGGCTATCTCTCCTTATGCTTGTAAACTTCACTTCTCAAATGGTAAATGTTGGGATTGTTGACTGCCATCAAATGCAGAGCTCCCCTGTTGGACATTGTTCCAAGCCAAGCATTCCCAGAAGTAATTCAGCTCCCTGAGGTCTGATTAGAATGTGGTTACCTTGGGCTGTACGACTGGTCTTCAGGTCATTTGGTTAAGCTTAGGGTGAAGGGCAGACTGATTTCCCACCAGTGCACTGGTAAGAGCTATGACAATAGATATAAAGAAACCAATGGTGTAATTCACCATTTCTCAAGATTGTTATGGGCATTTTATGCACTGGTGGTTCATGGGTAGTTCCTCATCTGCGACCTAAGTATAATGTTCTAGACAAGGGCAAAATGTGGAAGTAGATGTGTATTCCTATGTTGTGGAAACATCTTGAAGTCCAGATTGGCCACAGTACAGGGTTTACTGAGGGAATAAGTTCAGGGCACAGATTGGTTAAGAGCTGGAATGACAGGTAAGACTCTGAGTTTTATTCTGTAGTAGAAAGACATTGACAGGTGTTAGCCAAGAAGGTAGCATGGCCAAAACAGAGTTTTTGAAAGATAATTTAATTGTGGTGTGTTAAGTCAGAAATTGTGAAGAGTCTTGAGATTTTGCCCCTTTTACAAGTTAACAAATTAGCCTGGTTGATTCCCAAAATCCCATGGGGCAATGCAGGGAGGGCCAGATGGAACCTATGCGTACAGCGAGTGCATTACAGGAGAGAAACGCCCAAATTAGGCTCCCATATTATGTGGCTGCTAG
This sequence comes from Noctilio leporinus, assembly GCA_004026585.1. Classification (NCBI taxonomy): domain Eukaryota; kingdom Metazoa; phylum Chordata; class Mammalia; order Chiroptera; family Noctilionidae; genus Noctilio; species Noctilio leporinus. The sequence goes on from PVIW01008908.1 coordinate 18,261, forward strand.
TGACATGGTCATACTTATCTCTGGAGAAAGACCTTTACTTGAGAATGTAAACAAATCTCTGGAGAGGAGGAGGCAAGGTCTTTTATCACCCTGGAATATCTTCTTAGGAGAGAGAGGTCTCTAAGCTTTACTACTCTGGAATGTCTTCTCATAGGAATATTCTTAATTTGGTGTAAGTGCCTGTGCCCAGAGACCCCAGACGGTACCGAAATAGGAGATATTCATGGGGAATTCTCTCCCAACATGGTGCAGAATAGATTAGAAAGGCTAGTAAAAAAAAAATGCTAGGAGATCAACTTAAACCAATTGCAGTGTTTTAGGAGATGATAAAAAGCTGCACTAAAGTGTGGTGAAAGTTAAAGTGCATGGGAAAGCTAAGTATGAGAGACTTTTCATGGGAGAATTGTGTAAGTTAAAGTGACCTCTTATACATTGGCGGTGGACATGATCTTGGGGTTTAGAATCTGGCTGATATGAGTAACATTGATGTTAACAAAGACCAGAAACACTGATCTGCTTTCTTGTCATTTAAGATTTGCTGTTTCCAGAATTTCATGTAAATGAAACAATCGATTATATAGTCTTTTATTTAGCATAATTTACTGAATAGTATCCTAATATATGGATATGTCCCAGTTTATCTGTTTACTAGTTAGTGAACATTTGGGTTGTTTCTAGTTTGTGAGTGTTATTATGCTGCTGTGAGTATCTGCTTACAAGTCTTTGTGTAGACATCAGCTTTTATTTATTCTGGGTAAGTGCCTAGGAGTAGAATTCTTAACTAGATTATGAACTACCAAACTATTTTATGAAGTGGCCCTACCATTTTCTATTCCCACCAATGATACTGGAGTTTCCAGTTGTTCCATACCCTGTACTTAACATTTTCAGTCAGCTCAAACTGCTATAAAAAAATACCACAGGCTGGGTGGATTGAAAAACAGACATTTATTTCTCATGTTCTTGAAGCTGGTTAAGTCCAAGGTCAGGTTGCCAGTATGGCTGAGTTCTGGCGAAAGCCCTCTTCCAGGTTGCAGACAGCTGCCTATTTCCTATGTCTTCACAGGGGCAAGAGAGAGCCCTGGTTTCTCTTCCTCCTCTTAGAGGGACGCTGATTTTCTCATGGGGGCCCTACCATCATGACCTCATCTAAACATAATTACCTCTACCTCTAAATACAGTCATTGAGAGATGGGGCTTTGACAGTTGCATTCAGGGAGACAAAAATACTCCATAATACTTAGTAATGTTTTGTTGTAGTCAAATGTAGTAATACTTAGAAAATGTTTTGTTTTCTTATTAAATATTTTTAAATGTATTTTTAGAGAGAGAGGGAGAGAGGAAGAGAAATAGCCACGTGAGAGAGAAACATCATCAATTGGTTGCCTCTAGTACAAGACCCAATCAGGGACTGAACCCTCAGCCCAGGCAAGGATAAAGCCCAACAGACTCAGCCATGCCACAGACCTTTTTTTTGTTTTCTTGTAGTCATTCTACAGATGTATATAACCAAAACTACTGGTTTCTGTTGAATTTCCACAATGTCTCGTAATGTTGAACATCTTTTCATTTGTTTATTTGCTATTCGTATATCTTCTCCTGGGAAATGTGTTTAAATATTTCTGTCCATTTTTATTTATTTATTTATTTAAATATTTGTTGTTGTATCCCATTTACCCCATCTTTCCCCCCATTGTTCTCCCCTGCCCCAACTTCCCCATACCCTCTCCCACAGTCAATCCCCATATATTGTCCATGGGTCATTTATATTAGTTCCTTGACTAAACTGTTGCCTTCTTTGTCTCTTCTTTCCCTCCCCCATCCTCTCTGCCCACTGAAAGTATGCTCCTTATTTTGCTTGTTTGTTTGTTTTCTTCACTAGTATTCTGCATTAGATGAGAACATATGGTATTTGTATTTCACTGCCTGGCTTATTTCACTAAGCATGATACTCTCCAGTTTCAATCATGCAATTGCAAAAGGTAGGAGTTCCTTCTTTCTTTCTGCTGTGTAATATTCCATTGTATAAATGTACCACAGTTTTTTGATCCAGTCATCCACTGATGGGCACTTAGGCTATTTCCAGCACTTGGCTATTGTAAATAGTGCTGCTGTGAACACAGGATACATAGGTTCTTATGAATTGGTGTTTCAGGATTCTGTGGGTATAGTCTTAGTAGTGGAATCCCTGGATCAAAAGGCAGTTCTATTTTTACTTTTTTGAGGAAACCCAATACTGTTTTCCATAGTGGCTGCACCAGCCTGCATTCCCACCAACAGTGCACAAGGGTTCCCTTTACCCCACATCCTCACCAGCACTTGTTGTTTGTTGACTTGTTAATGATGGCCATTCTGACAGGTGTGAGATGGTACCTTATTGGTGGATTTAATTTGCATCTCTCTGATGGCTAGTGATGTTGAGCATTCTTTCATATGCCTCTGGGCCCTTCGTATGTCTTCCTCAGTGAGTTGTCTGTTCAGGTCATTTGCCCATTTTTTAAATGGGCTGTCTGTCTCCCTGGTGTTGAGCCACATTAGTTCTTTTTATATTTTGGAGATAAAACCCTTGTCTGAGGTATCATTGGCAATTATGTTTTCCCAAACAGTTGGTTCCCCTTGAATTTTGCTGGTGTTTTCTTTAGCTGAGCAGAAACTTTTCAATTTGATATAGTCCCATTTGTTGATTTGTTCATTTCCTTAGACCTTGGTGAAGTATTAGTAAACATATTTCAGTGTAGGATATCTCTAGGACCTTTATGGTGGCACTGCTTATGTTTAAATCCTTTCTCCATCTTGAGTTTATTCTGGCGTCTGGTGGAAGTTGGCAGTCTAATTTTATCCTTTTGCATGTTGCTGTCCAGTTCTCCCAACACCACTTGTTGAAGAGACTGTTCTTACTCCATTTTATGTTCCTTCCCCCTTTGTCAAATATTAGTTGACCATAGAGTCCTGGGTTAATATCTGGGCTCTCTATTCTGTTCCATTGATCTATATGTCTATTCTTATGCCAGTACCAGATAGTTTTGATGACAGTCGCCTTGTAGTATTATTCAAAGTCCGATATTGTGATTCATCTTACCTTGTTCTTCTTTCTCAAGATTTCTGTGGCTATTCATGGGCGTTTTTGGCTCCATATAAATTTTTTTTTTAATTTTATTGTTGTTGTATTATATCCATCCCTTTTTTGCTCCCCTCTGTCCCCCACCCACCCATTCCCCGCAAAGTCAATCCCACCTATTGTCCATGTCCATGGTTCCTTTATACTAGGTTCTTGTCTAAGCTGCTCCCCTTCTTTGCCTCTGCCTCCCTGCACCCACCAATCGTCTTCCCCCTGACCACTGAAGGCCTATTCACTGTATTCATATATTTGGTTCTGTTTTGCTTGTTGTTAGTTTTGCTCATTATTGTACAGTAATGGGTGAGATCATACAATATTTGTCCTTCACTGACTGGCTTATTTCACTAAGCATAATACTCTCCAGTTCCATGCATGTTGTTGCAAAGGGTACAAGTTCCCTCTTTCTTTCTGCTATATAGAATTCCATTGTGTAAATGTGCCAAAGTTTTTTGATCCAATCATCCACTGATGGGCACTTAGGCTGTTTCCAGCACTTGGCTATTGTAAATAGTGCCACTATGAACATAGCGGTACATAGGTTCTTATGAATTGGTGTTTCAGGATTCTTTGGGTATAGTCCAAGTAGTGAAATTGCTGGATCAAAAGGCAGTTCCATTTTTAGTTTTCTAAGGAAACCCCATACTGTTTTCCACAGTGGCTGCACCAGCCTACATTCCCACCAACAGTGTATGAGGGTTCCCTTTGCCCCGCATCCTCGCCAACACTTGTTGTTTGTTGATTTACTGATGATTGCCATTCTAACAGGTGTGAGGTGGTATTTTATTGTGGTTTTAATTTGCATCTCTCTGATGACTAGTGATGTTGAGCATTCTTTGAGATGCCTCTGGGCCCTTTGTATATCTTCCTCAGTGAGTTGTCTGTTCAGGTCCTTTGCCCATTTTTTAATTGGGCTGTCTGTCTCCCTGGTATTGAGTTGCATTAGTTCTTTATATATTTTAGAGATCAGACCCTTGTCTGAGGTATCATTGGCAATTATGTTTTCCCATACAGTTGGGTCTCTTTGAATTTTGCTGATATTTTCTTTAGCTGAACAGAAACTTTTCAATTTGATATAGTCCCATTTGTTGATTCGTTTTTTTATTTCTTTTGCCCTTGGTGAAGTATCAGTAAACATATTTTTGCGTAGGATATCCAAAAGTTTACTGCCTATATTTTTCTCTAGGACCTTTATGGTGGCACTGCTTATGTTTAAATCCTTTATCCATCTTGAGTTTATTCTGGTGTATGGTGTAATTTGGTGGTCTAGTTTTATCTTTTTGCATATTGCTGTCCAGTTCTCCCAACACAATTTGTTGAAGAGACTGCTTTTACTCCATTTGATGTTCCTTCCCCCTTTGTCAAATATGAGTTGACCATAGAGTCCTGGGTTAATTTCTGGGCTCTCTATTCTGTTCCATTGATCTATATGTCTATTCTTATGCCAGTACCAGGCTGTTTTGATGACAGTAGCCTTGTAGTATTATTTGAATTCCGGTATTGTGATTCCTCCTACCTTGTTCTTCTTTCTCAAGATTGCTGTGGCTATTCGTGGGTGTTTTTGGCTCCATAAAAGTTTTTGAAGTATTTTTTCTATTTCTGTGAAGTCTGTCATTGATATTTGAATTGGGATTGCATTGAATCTGTAGATTGCTTTGGGCAGTATGGACATTTTAATGATGTTAATTCTTCCCATCCACGAACATGGTATATGCTTCCATTTACTTGTGTCTTCCTTGATTTCTTTCTTCATTGTTCTGTAGTTTCCTGAGTACAGTTCTTTTACCTCCTTAGTTAAGTTGATTCCTAGGTACTTTATTTTTCTTGTTGCTATGGTAAATGGGATTTGTTTTTTCACTTCTATTTCTGTTGTTTCATTATTGGTATACAAAAATGCTTTTGATTTCTGGATATTGACTTTATACCCAGCTATTTTGCTAAATTTGCTGATTAGGTTGAGTAAGTTTTTGGTGGAGCCCATCGGGTTTTGTATGTACACTATCATATCATCTGCAAATAATGACAGTTTGACTTCCTCCTTTCCAATTTGGATACCTTTGATTCCTTTTTCTTCTCTAATGGCTATAGCTAGAACTTCCAAGACAATGTTGAATAGAAGTGGAGAAAATGGACAGCCTTGTCTCATTCCTGATCTTATGGGGAAAGCTTTCAGTTTTTGTCTGTTAAGTATCATGTTGTTAAGTATCATGTTGGCTTCAGGTTTCTCATAGATAGCCTTTATGATGTTGAGGTATGCTCCCTCTATTCCCATTTTGCTGAGGGTTTTTATCATAAATGGTTGATGTGCTTCATCAAATGCTTTTTCAGCATCTATTGATATGATCATATGGTTTTTATCTTTCAATTTGTTGATGTGGTGTATTACATTTATTGATTTACGAACGTTGTACCATCCTTGCATCCCTGGGATGAAGCCCACTTGATCATGGAGTATGATCTTTGTAACATACTGCTGAATCTGATTGGCCAATAATTTGTTGAGAATTTTAGCATCTATGTTCATCAGAGATATTGGCCTGTAGCTTTCTTTCTTAGTTGTATATTGCCCTGGTTTTGGGACTACAATAATATTGGCCTCATAGAAAGAGTTTGGGAGTGTTCCCTCTTCCTGAATTTTTTGGTGTAGTTTGAGGAGGATAGGAGTTAGTTCTTTAAATGTTTGGTGAAATTCACCTGTGTAGCCATCTGGTCCAGGGCTTTTGTGCTTTGGGAGATTTTGGATGACTTCTTGAATTTCACTAGTTGTTATTGGCCTATTGAGGCTTTCTGCTTCTTCTGGGTTCAATTTTGGTAGATTATACCTTTCCAGAAATGTGTCCATTTCATCCAGGTTGTCATATTTTTTGTCAAATAGTTGTTTGTAGTAATTTCTTACAATCTTTTGCATTTCTGAGGTATCAATTGTGATTTCCCCTCTTTCAGTTCTGATTTTGTTTATTTGGGTCCTCTCTCTCTTTTTCTTGATGAGTCTGGATAAGGGCTTGTCAATTTTGTGTATTTTTTCAAAGAACCAGCTCCTGGACCTGTTGATTGTTCGAATTGTAGTTTGAATCTCTGGGTTACTTACTTCTGCTCTGATCTTGATGATTTCCTTCCTTCCACTTGCTCTGGGCTTTGTTTGTTGTTGCTCCTCTAGTTCTTGCAGCTTTGTGGTTAGGTGGTTTTTATAAACATCTTGTAACCTTTTTTGGAAGGCCTGTATTGCTATAAATTTCCCCCTGAGAACTGTCCATAGGTTTTGGGCTGTTGTGTGTTGTTGTTTGTTTCCAGGAACTTTTTGATTTCATCTTTGATCTCATTGTTGACCCCTTCATTGCTTAAAAGCATGTTATTCAGTTTCCATGAGTTAGAGAATTTTTGTTTTTTTTCCCTTGAATTTGGTTTCTAGTTTTAAGCTATTGTGATCTGAGAAGATGCTTGGTATGATTTCAATTTTCCTGCATTTGTGGAGGTTTGTCTTGTGACATACCATGTGGTCTATCTTGGAGAATGATCCATGTGCATTTGAAAGGAATGTCTATTTTGCTTCTTTGGGGTAAAAGACTCTGTATACATCAGTTAGGCCCATTTCCTCTAGACTGTTGTTCAATGCCACAACATCTCTGGGGATTTTTTGTTTGGAAGATCTGTCCATTATTGATAGTGGGGTATTAAAATCCCCTACTATTATAGTGTTGCTGTCTATGTCTTTCTTAAAGTCTTCCAAGATTTTCCTTATATATTTCGGAGCTCCTATGTTGGGTGCATATATGTTTATCAGAGTTATTTCTTCTTGATGGATTGTTCTCTTAAGTATTATGAAATGTCCATCTTTGTCCCTTTTTATGTCCTTCATTGTAAAATCTATTGTATCTGAAATCTGTATTGCTACTCCAGCTTTTTTTTTTCATGTCTATTTGCTTGATATGTAGTTTTCCATCCCTTCACTCTCAATCAGTGTTGATCTTTTTTTCTGAGGTGGGTCTCTTGAAGACAGCATATATGTGGGTCATGTTGTCTTACCCATTTGGCTACCCTATGTCTTTTGATTGGTGCATTTAATCCATTTACATTTAAGGTTATTATTGATTGAAACTTATTCATTGCCATTTTCTCCCTTTGAGTCTATATGCTTCTTTGGCTTTCTCTGTTTCTTCATTTTATTTGTTTACCTATTTTTATAGCAGACCCTTTAGCATTTCTTGCAATGCTGGTTTGGTAGAGATGTATTCTTTTAGTCTTTGTTTGTTTGGGAAGCTCCTTATTTCTCCTTCTATCTTGAATGAGAGCCTTGCTGGGTAGAGTATTCTTGGTTGCAGGCCTTTGTTTACCAATACTTGAAATACTTTTTGCCATTCCCTTCTGGCTTGAATTGTTTCTGTTGAATGATCATTTGATTGCCTGATTGGAGCCCCTTTGTATGTTATTTGTCTTTTCTCTCTTGATGCTTTTAGGATTCTCTCTTTGTCTTTGAAATTAGCCATTTTAATAATAATGTGCCTTGGTGTTGGTCTGTTTGGGTTGATCCTCGTTGGGACCCTCTGTGCTCCCTGAACTGGATTAATGTTTTCACTCATCATGTTAGGGAAATTTTCTATCACTACTTTTTTGAATAGGTTTTTCATTCCTTGTTTCTCTTCTTCTTCTGGTATCCCTATGATACGGATGTTGTTACGTTTCATGTTGTCCTGCAACTCTCTTAATCCCTCTTCAGTCTTATTAAACCTTTTTTAATTCTCTTGTACTGTCTTGGAGTATTTGTCTATATTATCCACCAATTCGCTGATCCTGTCCTCTGCTTCCTCTAGCCTACTGTTGATTCCTTCTACTGTATTCTTCAATTCAGAAATTGTATTCCTCATTTCCTCCTGGCACTTATTGATAGTTTCCATGTCCTTTTTCATGCTGTTGTAGTTCTCAGTAAGTTCCTTGTAACTTCCCTGGAGTTCTTTGTAATTTCCCTGGAATTCTTTATAGTTCTCCTGGAGTTGTTTATAGTTTTGTTTGATGTGGCTAAGCTCACTGAGCTTCTCTATCATCATTCTTTTGAATTCCTTATCTGATATTCCAGGTGCCTCTGTTTCATTTTGTGTTCTTTCTGGGGATTCTTCCTTTCCTTTTGGTGATGGACTGATTCTTTTTTCCCCATTTTGGGTATCTGTTCTTGCTTGCTCTTTATTTATTTTCGTTCTTTCCTTGGGTTAACCTGCTTTGCTTCCTTGCCTTAGTTGAGCACCCTTCTGTAATAGGAGATTTATGGAGTGCAATGTTGCTGTCTCCCAGGTTTTCTCTACTTGCTGTTCTTGGTGTGTCCTTTATTTGGGCTGTCTGGTTGTATTCTGGGCCTGTGGGCTTTTAGCAGAAAAAACAAAAACAAACAAACAAAAAAGCAAACCAAACAACACAAAAAAAAAAATACAAAAGGAAAAAAGAAATAAAAATGTTAATAATAATAATAAGAAAGAGTTTAGATGGCTGTTCACCCTTAATAATCCCTGACTGGTCCAGATGGAGCCTGGACCTGAGGGCTTTTGGCAGAGAAAAAAAAGAAAGAAAGAAAAAAAGGGAGAAAGTCACACGACAAAGAGAAATCAATATTAATAAAGAAAGGGTTTAAGTGTCTGTTCACCCTTTATGGTCTCTGTTTGGTCAGGTGGAGCCAGGACCAGTGGGCTTTATCAGGGAGAAAAGAAAGAAGAAAGAAAGAAAGAAAAAATAAAAGGGGGCAGGGGGAGAAAGTCACAAGACAAAGAGAAACCAATATTAATAAAGAAAGAGTTTAGGTGTCTGTTCACCCTTTATGATTTCTGATTGGTCCAGGTGGAGCCAGAACCTGTGGGCTTTACCAGAAAGAAACAAAAAAAAAAAGGTGGAAAAAGTCACAAGACAAAGAGAAATCAATATCAGTAAAGAAAAGGTTTACGTGTCTGTTCACCCTTCATGATTTCTGATTGGTCCAGGTGGAGCCAAAAGCTGTGGGCATTACCAGGAAGAAAAGGAATAGAAAAAAAAGAAAAAGAAAGAGGAAGGAAGAAAAGAATAAAGAAAGGGTTTAGGTGGCTGGGGAAGGGAGGAATACTTAGATTGAGGACTGGGAATGCATTGTATCCAAAGAGTGAGTGGACTTTAAATGAAGAGTAGGGGTAGGGTCTTGGGTATTTAGGTGGATTGAGGTATGGGGGGGATTGAGAATATGTGAGAAGTAACTTTTGCAAAGGATATGTTGGGGATTAATAGTTCATATTGCTCTCGGTATAACTCAGGTGCTTGAGATTAGGAGCAATCCCTTTCCTGAGGCTGCCTCTTTTTCTTGGTCAGGACTTTACAGTCTATAGTCTATATTCTAGCCGGTCTTGGTGCGTGGCAGGGCCTCTGATTGTCACAGTAGGGCTGATTCTGAGTGTCAGCCCCCAGGTAGGCTGGGCCTTCCGCAGCCTGGCTGGCTTTTAGGGCTACTGGTATTCTGCAGCCTGCAGGGTGCCTCCCACTCCTGATGGAGGTTCCTGCCAGGGAGGATCTCCCAGCACCCCTGCAGGGCAGCCTGCAACTTAGCCTGTCCCTGTGACGACTGGCCCTGCCCTCGCATTTCCGGGAGGAGGCCGCCCCTGTCCCTCAACATTGCCCCCGGTTGGCCTACGCATGCCCCACCCCACCCCGGGCGGGCGGGCACCACTCCTCCAATCCAACCAGCTCTCTGATGAGTCCTTTATTTGGACTCTGTGATGAGCCCCTCCCAGGCATGGGCTGTGCTGCCTTTGTCTAGGGCAATGGCGGGTCAGTTACCCCTGCTGCTAGTTCCTGGCTCGCTGTTTGGAGTTTCCGCAGAGCCTGGGGCCTGTGTAGTTGCATAGGGTTGGGCCTCCCCCCTTGCAGGGGCTTCTAGCTGCTGTTTCCCCTGTGGCCCAGCAGAGCCTTTTTCGGCCCTCTCGCTGCCCTTCCCTGTTCCCCTGCTCTGGCTTCCTGCAGGATTCTTCTCCTCCACCTCTAGCCCCGCGAGGAGCCTCCTCTCCCTGTTGCCGGGGTGAGTCTCTCACATAGTCCCTCCCCTGCAAGAGTTCAATTCCATGTTCCCTACGGCAGTTGCCCTCGCTGCCCGCACTTCACTGTTGAGACTTCTAGTCACCAGAGAGCTTGGAGCTGGCCTCAGTGAAACGCGCCCCTCTGGGCAGAGCCACCACTGCCCAGAGCCGACCTCGGCCCACCGGCTGGTCGTTCGAGAACGCCTCACCTACTGTCCTGCTGGTCTCCTCTGCCTCTGGGCTGTGCTCCCTTGGGTCCAGATGCTGACCGCTCTAATTCTTAGGGTCTTGAGGTCGTCTCATGCTCTCTGTCTTGTCCTCTAGCTGCTCTGGTACTCGAGAACACCATCAGCACTGCTTTCTACTCTGTCCTCATCTTTGAATCTCCATATAAATTTTTGAAGTATTTTTTCTATTTCTGTGAAGTCTGTCATTGGTATTTTAATTGGGATTGCATTGAATCTATAGATTGCTTTGTGTAGTATGGACATTTTAATGATGTTGATTCTTCCCATCCATGAACATGGTATATGCTTCCATTTATTTATATCTTCCTTAATTTCTTTCTTCATTGTTCTGTAGTTTTCTGAGTACAGGTCTTTTACCTCCTTAGTTTAGTTTCTTCCTAGGTACTTTATTTTTCTTGTTGCTATGGTAAATGGGATTTGTTTTTTGCTTCTATTTCTGTTGTTTCATTATTGGTATACAAAAATGTTTTTGATTTCTGGAAATTGACTTTTTTCCAGCTAAATTTGCTTATTAGGTTGAGTAAGTTTTTGGTGGAGCCAATCGGGTTTTGTATGTACATTATCATATCATCTGCAAATATTGACAGTTTGATTTCCTCCTTTCCAATTTGGATACCTTTGATTCCTTTCTCTTTTCTAATGGCTATAGCTAGAACTTCCAAGACCATGTTGAATAGAAGTGGACATGTTGGCTTCAGGTTTCTCATTGATGGCCTGTATGATGTGAAGTATGCTTCCTCTATTCCCATTTTGCTGAGGGTTTTTATCATAAATGGTTGATGTGCTTTATCAAATGCTTTTTCAGCATCTATTGATATGATCATATGGTTTTTGTCTTTCAATTTGTTGATGTGGTGTATTACATTTATTGATTTACGAATGTTGTGCAATCCATGCATCCCTGGAATGAAACCCACTTGATCATCGTGTATGATCTTTGTAATGTACTGCTGAATCCGGATGGCCAATATTTTGTTGAGAATTTTAGCATCTATATTCATCAGAGATATTAGCCTGTACCTTTCTTTCTTAGTTGTTTCTTGCCTTGGTTTTGGGATTAGAATAATATTGGCCTCGTAGAAAGAATTTGGGAGTCTTCCCTCTTCCTGTATTTTTTGGTATAGGTTGAGAAGGATAGGAGTTAGTTCTTCTGTAAACGTATGGCCAAATTCACCTGTGTATCCATCCAGTCTGGGGCTTTTGTGGTTTGGGAGATTTTGGATTACTTGTTTAATTTCACTAGTTGTTATTGGCCTGTTCAGGCATTCTGCTTCTTCTGGGTTCAGTTTTGGTAGATTATACATTTCCAGAAATGTGTCCATTTCATCCAGGTTGTCATATAGTTGTTTGTAGTAATTTCTTACAATCTTTTGTATTTTTGAGGTATCAGTTGTGATTTCTCCTCTTTCAGTTCTGATTCTGTTTATTTGGGTCCTCTCTCTCTTTTTCTTGATGATGCTGCATAATGGCTTGTCAATTTTGTGTATTTTTTCAAAGAACCAGCTCCTGGACTTGTTGATTGTTTGAATTGTAGTTTGAATCTCTGAGTTATTTAGTTCTGCTCTGATCTTGATGATTTCCGTCCTTCTACTTGCTGTGGGCTTTGTTGTTGCTCCTCTAGTTCTTGCAGCTTTATGGTTAGGTTGTTTTTATAAACTTCTTGTGACCCTTTTAGGTAGGTGTGTATTGCTATAAATATCCCTCTGAGCACTGCCTTTGCTGTGTCCTGTCAGGTTCGCTGTTGTGTGTTCATTGTTATTTTTTTCCAGGAACGTTTTGATTTCATCCTTGATCTCATTGTTAATCCGTTCATTACTTAAAAGCATGTTATTCAGTCTCCATGAGTTAAGAGTATTATTTTTCCCTTGAGATTGGTTTCTAGTTTTAGGCCATTATGATCTGAGAAGATGCTTTGTATGATTTCAGTTTTTCTGTATTTGTGGAGGCTTGTCTTGTGACCTACCATGTGGTTTATCTTAGAGAATGATCCATGTTCATTTGAAAAGAATGTGTATTTTGCTTCTTTGGGCTGAAAGGTTCTGTATCTATCAGTTAGGTCCATTTCCTCTAGAGTGTTGTTCAGTACCACGATGTCCTTGGTGTTTTTTTGTTTGGAAGATCTGTCCATTGTTGATAGTGGGGTATTAAAATCCCCTACTATTAGTGTGTTGCTGTCTGTATCCTGGAAGTCCTCCAGGGTTTTCCTTATATATTTCTGAGCTCCTATTTTGGGTGTGTATATGTTTATCAGATTTAGTTCTTCTTGATGGATTGTTACCTTAAGTATTGTGAAATGTCCTTTTTTTTCCTAAATTTATGTACTTATTTATTTGGGACAGTAAACTTTACTTTTTTAATTTAATTTTATTGTTGTTGTATTACATCCATCCCCTTTTGGCTCCCCTCTGTGAAATGTCCTTCTTTATCTCTTTTTATGGCCTTCATTGTAAAATCTGTTTTGTCTGAAATAAGTATTGCTACTCCAGCCTCTTTTTCATATCCATTTGCTTGATACATATTTTTTCATCACTTCACTCTCAATGTGTGTTGATCTTTTGTTCTGAGGTGGGTCTCTTGAAGACAGCATATATGTGGGTCATGTTTTCTTACCCATTCGGCTACCTTATGTCTTTTGATTGGTGCATTTAATCTGTTTACATTTAAGGTTCTTATTGATTGATACTTATTCATTGCCATTTTTCTCACTTTGTACCTGTATTCCTCTTTGGCTCTTTCTGTTTTTTCTTTTCTTTTTTTCAAAGCAGACCCTTTAGCATTTCTTGCAAATGCTGGTTTGGTAGAAATGTATTCTTTTAGTCTTCTTTTGTCCGGGAAACTCCTTTTTTCTCCTTCCATCTTGAATGAGAGCCTTGCTGGGTAGAGTATTCTTGGTTGCAGGCCTTTTTTTACAATTACTTGAAATAACTTTTGCCATTCCCTTTCTGGCTTGAATTGTGTCTGTTGAATAATCATTTGATAGCCTTATTGGAACCCCCTTACATGTTATTTCTCTCTTGATGCTTTTAGGATTCTCTCTTTGTCTTTGAAATTTGCCATTTTAATCATAATGTGCCTTGGTCTGTTTGGGTTGATCTTCATTGAGACACTCTGTGCTTCCTGAACTTGATTAATGTTTTCACTCATCATGTTAGGGAAATTTCCTGTCATTACTTTTTTGAACAGGTTTTCCATTCCTTGTTTCTCTTCTCCTTCTGGTATCCATATGATATGGATGTTATTATGTTTCATGTTGTCCTGCAGCTCTCTAAAACCTCTACATTCTTGGTCAGCCTTTTTTCATTCTCTTCTACTGTCTTGGAGTATTTGTCTACCTTGTCCTCCATCTCGCTGATCCTGTCCTCTGCTTCCTGTAGCCTACTGTTGATTCCTTCTACTGTATTCTTCAATTCAGAAATTGTATTGTTCATTTCCTCCTGGGTCTTACTGATATTTTCAAGTCCTTTGATGCTGGTGTAGCTCTCAGTAAGTTCCTTGTAACTTTTTTGGAATTGTTTATAGTTTTCTTTGAGCTGGCTGAGTGCATTGAGCTTCTCTATCATCATTCTTTTGAATCCCATATCTGATATGTTGGTGATCCTTCTGGGGATTCTTCCTTTCCTTTTGGTGATGGACTGATTCTTTTTTCCCCCATTTTGGGTGTCTGTTTTTTGTTTTTTTTTTTCCCTCCTTGGATTAATCTGCTTTGCTTCCTTGCCTTTGTTGAGCACCCTTCTGTGTTAGGAGATTTGTGGAATTCAGTGTTGCAGTCTCCTAGATTTTCTCTACTTGTTGCTCTTGGGGTGGCCTTTACGTGGGTAACTTGGGCTGTCTTTTTGTATTCTAGATTGGTTGTGTATGTTGTTCCTTTCCTTTCAGTTGGCTGATTGCAAGACACTCCTTCTATCCTTTCTCATACATTGTTTTTGTGCTCTTCCTAGAACAGAACCACCAGTCCAGGCAAAATAACCATACCTTCAGAGATATCTTTCTTTGACTTCCCCTTTCAACTGCCTATAAACGTAACTATATACCCATACCCTCCAAGGTAATCCCTGCTCTTAATCACACCCCCATCTGCAACTGAGCCAGTCTTAATAGGGGTGTAGATATATTAAAACTGTTGTACGAGGGGAAAAAATGATTGTTGACTAAAGTATAGATAGTTTTGAAGGGTGCTGAGGAGTAGCAAAGATGGCAGGGATATGAGAGAGGAAACCAACGTTTCTATTCTATAGAAGTGAGAGGGAGAATCAGAAAGCCTCAAGTACGAGTGAACAGTGTAAGCCTATATATATATATAGTTGCCACATCTGCCTCCCTGTTCATCCTTAATGACCCCTGATTGGTCCAGGTGGAGCCAGGACCTGTGTGCTTTTAGCAGAGAAAAAAAATTAATAATAATAATAATAAAAAAAGAGTTTAGGTGGCTGTTCACCCTTAATGATCCCAGATTGGTCCAGGTGGAGCCAGGACCTGTTGGCTTTTAGCAGAAAAAAATAAATAAAAAAGAATAAAGAAAGGGTTTAGGTGGCTGGAGAGGGGTGGAATACTTAGTTTCAGGACTGTGAATGCATTGTAGCCGGAGAGTGAGTAGACTTTAAATCAAGAGTAGGGGGAGGGTCTTGGGTATTTGGGTGGATTGAGATGGGGGAGGAGTAAAAATATGTGAGTTGGAATACACAATGGTATAAACAGTATTTACTTAAAATGCACTAATTGTGAGGCTTGGAAGTCACTTTTGAAAAGGATATGTTAGCGATTAGTAGTTCTTGTAGCTCTAGGTGTAACTCAGGTGCTTGAGATTAGCAGCGATCCATTTCCTGAGGCTGCCTGTTTTTCTTGGTCAGGTCTCTGCAGTCTACAGTCTAGCTGTGTGGTCTTGGAGTGGCAGGGCCTGTGGTTGTCACAGTCAGGGCTGTAGGCTGTAGGCTGGGCCTCCAGTTGCCTAGCTGGGTTTCTGTGCTGCCGGTGTTTTGGGGCCCTCCCTTCTCTGTTTCCGTGTGTAGTCCTGCAGGGTGCTTCTGTGATGTCTATGGCTGCTCCTCCCCCTCCAGCTCCTGGAGGAGGTTCCTTTCTGTGATGGGTGCCTGGCTCCACTGCAGGATGACCTGCAACCTCACTGGCTCTTGTGATGACTGGCCCTGCCTCCGCAGCTCCCAGAGGATTTAGCCCCTCCTCTACTAACAGTGCCTGGCTCCCCCGGTCGAAGGCTAACTCTCCAAGCAGCCCAGCTCTTTGAGGAGTCCATCACCAGAGCGTCTGCAGCACAGTCTTTGTCGCTTGCAGTGGGTGCGCCAGTTGCACCAGCTGCCAAGTTCCTGGCTCACAGTTTGGAGTTTCTGTGGGAGCTTGTGGGCTGGTTTGGGTGCAAGGGGCTGGGCCTATCCCCTTGCAGGGGCTTCAAGCTGCTCTTCCCCCAATGGCACAGCAGCACTGTTTTCAGCCCTCTCACTACTCCGGCTGGTGCACTTCCCTGCTCCCCCGCTCCTGCTCCCAGAAGGTCTCTTCTCCTCCACTCTGGCCCAGTGAGGAGCTTCCTCTCTCTGTTACTGGAGTGAGGCTCTTACACAGTCCCTCCTCTGCAGGAGTTCAATTCCTCGTTCCCTCCCTCCGGTGTTTGCCCTCACGGCCCACACCTCATTGCTCAGATTTCTAGTCGCCAGGGAGCCTGGAACTGGCTTCAGTTAAAGAAGCCCCTCTGGGCAGAGCTGCCATTGCCCAGAGCCGACCTCGGCCCTCCTGCCAGTTTGGAACTGTCTCACCTGCTCTCTTGTAGGTCTCTGCTGCCTCTGGGCTGTGCTCCCCTGAGTCCAGATGCTGGCCACTCCAATTTGCAGGGACCTCCAGACATCTCATGCTCCCTATCCTATCCTCCAGCTGCTCTGGTACTGGGCAACGTCATTAGCACTGCTCTCTACTCTGTCTCCATCTTTCCTCTCCTGAACATCTTAATGATGTTAATTCTTCCTATCCATGAACATGGTCGTCTTCCATTTATTTTTATCTTCCTTAATTTCTTCAGTGTTCTATAGTATTCCAAGTACAGGTCTTTTACCTCCTTGGTTTAAGTTTATTCCTAAGTACTTCATTTTTCTTGTTGCTATGGTAAATGGGATTTGTTTCCTAGCTTTTTTCTCTAATGTTTCATTGTTAGTGTACAAAAATGCCTTTGATTTCGGAATATTGACTTTATATCAATCTGTTTTGCTAAAGTTTCCTATTAGGTTGGGTAGTTTTTTTGATGGAATCTATTCGCCAAGATTTTTCCTTTATATTTGAGTGCTTCTATGTTGGGTGCATATCTTGATGAATTATTCTCAAGCATTATGAAATGTCCTTCTTTGTCTCTTTGTATGGCCTTTTTGTTGTGAAATCTATTTTGTCTGATACAAGTATTGCTACCCCAGCTTGTTTTAAATGTCCATTTTCTTAAAATATTTTTTCAACCTTCCACTTTCACTCTGTGTAGATCTTTTGTTTTGAGGTGTATTTCTTGTAGACAATGTATATGTGAGTCATATTTTCTTATCCATTCAGCTACCCTGTGTCTTTTCATTAGTGCATTTATCCCATTTACATTTAAGGTTATTTTTAAAATATATTTTATTGATTTTGCTATTACAGTTGTCCCAATAATTCTCCCATTGGCCCCCTCCACCCAGTATCCTTCATTCCTTCCTGCAATGCCCCCTTTAGTTCATGTGTCATGCATATAAGTTCTTTGTTGTCTTCATTTCCTTTATTATTTGTTTAATTTAATTAATTAATTTAATTTAATTGTTGTTGTATTACATCCATCCCCTTTTTGCTCCCCTCTGTCCTCTTCCCCACCCACCCACTCCCCCACTCCTTTATTATTCTTAACATCCCTATGTCTATTCTGTAACTACCACTATGTCCTTCTTTCCTTTTTGTTTCCACATGAAGATAATTCACCATTTAATTATTGCTTTCTGTCAGCCTCTCAAATTGTATTACTACAAAGTTTTCTTTTCATTACTTTAAAATGCTTAATGTTAATTCATTTGTTTAAAATATTACTCTTTTAAGCAATATGATTTGCAGTATTACCAAACATGCACAAATACATTTAAGGTTATTATTGATAGGAGTTTATTCATTGTCATTTTTCACCTTTGTACCTGTGTTCCTCTCTGCCTCTCTCTGTTTCTTCATCTTTTTAAAGCAAACACATTAGCATCTCTTGAAGTAATGGTTTGGTGGAGGTGTATTCTTTTAGCCTTTCGTCTGGCAAACTCTTTATTTCACCTTCCATTTAGAATGAGAGCCTTGCTGTGTAGAGTAGTCTTGACTACAAAGTAGGCCTTTGTTTTTCATTGCTTGAAATATTTTTTGCCATTCCCTTCTGGCCTGTCGTGTTTCTGTTGAGAAATCAGTTGATAACCTCATCAGAGCCCCTTTGTATGTTATTAGCTGTTTCTTTCTTGCTGCTTTTATGATTCTCTCCTTGTCTTTGAAATTTGCCATTTTAATTATGATTTGTCTTAAGGTGGGCCTGTTTGGTGTCACCTTCATTGGGACCCTTTGTGTTTCCTGCACTTGTGTGACTTTTCTTTCCTCAAGTTAGGGAGGTTTTCTTCCAGTACCTTTTCAAACAGGTTTTCTATCCCTTGTTTCTCTTCCCCTTTTGGTATCCCTATGATATGAATATTGCTTTTCATGTTTTCTTTCAGCTCTCTTAAAACTTCTTCATTCTTTCTCAGTGTTTTGTTTTGTTTTGTTGCACTGTCTGAGAATTTTTTTCTATGTTGTCCTCTAGCTTGCTGATCCAGTTCTCTGCTTCCTCTAGCCTACTTTTGATTCCTTCTGCTATATTCTTCAATTTGGAAATTATATTCTTTATTTCCTTCTGGCTCTTATTGATAGTTTCTATGTCCTTTTTAATAATGGTGTGGTTTTCAGTGAGTTCCTTGTAGCTTCCCTTGAGTTCTTCGTAGTGTCCCTGGAGTTGTTTGTAGGTTTTCTTTGAGCTCACTGAGCTCATTGAGCTTCTTTATCATCATTATTTTGAATTCCATGTCTGATAATTTGCTTGTCTTTATTTCATATACCAGTCTTTCTGGAGATTGCTCCTTTCCTTTTCATGGGGAATTGTTTCCATGTCTCCCCATTTTGGGTAACTCTTGTAGTTTGTTTCTGCTTCTTAGATTAGACTTCATTGACTTCCTGTCTTTGTGGTGTGACCTTTTGTCATGTAGAGGTGCACTTACTGTATTTCCTGGATCCTCCTTTGGTGACTTCTGATCATGTCCCAGTCTGGGCCTAGTCAACTTGTTGAAGCCTACATGAGATGCATGGTCTTAGTCCGTGTCCTTCAGTTTTTAATCCAATAAATCTGTGATCAGCTGTCATGTGTGGATACTGCTGAGTGGGACAGATTAATTCAGTTGTAATCTAATCAGGACAGTTTAATCTTTAACCTTACCAACACCATTTAATCTATAGTCATGCAGTCTGGTATTGGTGTAGCTGTTAATAAAGTCAATCTTTGATTCTCCTATTGAAAGAAAGCTTCTGCCAGTGCCAGTGATTCTGTTCTCATCCCTGTCCCTCTATCAACTTGGTGACCTTGAACAAATTACTCAAACTCCATGCCTTAGTTTCTTCTCCTGACGGCTGGGCATGTGGGAAGAGGAGCATGGCTTCAGTCCCTGGAACAGAGGAGCTTTGGCTTCAGGTGCTCGGCCACCATCATTTCTGTGTTGGCAGGTCTCACATCACCACCACGGGTTTGTGAATAGTCCCCCCGTGGGGCAGTAGCCCCAGCAGTGACGTGGGAAATTGCCAGGCAAGAAATCACTGTGCATTCGGAAGGATGGTGACCCATGCTCCTCCCACCTTCTGCCTATTTTTTAAATTAAAATTTTATTTTGAGATAATTATAGTTTCACCTATAAACTATAAACTATAACCTAGGGAGATCCCATACACACTTTACTCAGTTTCCCCAATGGTAATGTGTTACAAAACTATAGCATAATATCAAAGTGAGAGGGTATTAACACAATCAAAGAACAAGGAGATAGAAAACTATAGCATAATATCAAAGTGAGGGTATTAACACAATCAATAGAACAAGGAGCTCCTGCTGATGAGGTTATAAATATGTCAGCAGTCCTCAAGCTCCAACCCCCAGGTTCTCCTATGAATAGGACAGGCAACCAGCAACTCCTCTTTTCTTGTACCCTCTGCTCCTATTGAGACTTATGCTGCTGCTGCCACCACCTTGCAGGCTGCTGTGGCCAATGAGATTCTAGGATGCAATGTTGTTGCACTACCATCACCACAGTTCTAGTGTGAGGCTAGGGAACTCTATAACCAAGTCCTAACCAGATGGCAGTAGTAAAGACCCTGGAGAATGGCCTTGTACTTCACAGTCCATCTTAGGGAAGCTTAATGATTCCATCTAGGGCTCCAGCAAAGCAATAGCATTACAAATTTGTGGCCCCATGTTTGGAGGAGCTTTGCAAGTTTAAAGGCTTTGAGTAGCCTCATTGAATGGGTAGGTAGGCATCCAGAGGCACAAGCACCACAATTCTCCAAATGCAGGGAGCATCTCTGGGAGTGTGTTCACCTCTCCACATCTTCACTTGACCACCTGTAGGTCCCCAGACTAGGTGATCAACTATCCCAATTTCCAAGGGACTGAGGGCATTTCCTTGATGAATTGGTCACCTACATACTCCTCTCTTTTCACTTTTTGCCTATACACCTTTTCCATGTATCTTTGACCTTTGGTTTCACCTGCTTTTCTTGTTTCTTTCCTCCATCTTTGGTCTTCTCCCTACAGAAAATCCAACTCCTGAAAGGTTTTCCCATCTACCTGCAACTGCCAAAGGTAAAGAAATAGCAATCTGAAGGCATCAAAACAGCATTCTGTTTATATTTCAACTAAGGCGGACAACTAGCTCTTAAAAAATAATACACAGAAAGGGTATTGGGCAAAAAAAAAGAAAGGTTACTTATCTCAGTTCTTTAGAATGATTAGTTCCTTGTGGGACAGGGCTTTTTACATATCCTGGGCACATATGCACATACATGCTCCCAAAATCCTAACTCCAACCACATACCCTTGGAGATACCCTGTCTGATAGTCCACTGCAGATTTCACCATTACTTTCTGTTTTGGGATTTGAGGGGGGAAGTTATTTGAAGGAATGGTACAAATGAAAGATATAACTGGATGAATTGGTACAAACTATAGAAAAGGTAAAGTTAATTCCAACATGCGCATATTGCTTTGGTGACCAAGGAAGTTCGCCCTTGTGTCTGTGGGAAGGCAGCCTAAGGCTTAGCTCCCTTTACTGTCTCCCAGAATGTGCTTGTCAAAGAGATACTGTGCCATGCCAGATTCAGTGGCCCTCAACCTGTGCAAGTCAGTTACATGGTCACCCAGTTCTTTGATTTTTACCTGCTCATCTAGGTAGTGAGTCTCAATGAAGTAACACAAATCAGGGTCACTTTTTTTAGTGGCCAGTTTGTGCAAGTCCAGTAGTGACTAGTTCAGACTTTTTTCCAAGTGTAATGCACATTAATTGCATTCAGCCCATTCTCCAAGTCATCACAGTCTGGTTTCTTGATATCCTGAAGGAAGATTGGGCCACCTCATTGGTTCTGCAGTTTCATCAATTTCTCACCATATTCCTTCTCCTCATGAGATTGGTGGGGAAAATTGGGCAAAGCCACATCATCACAGTCAAAGTAGTAAGACATGGACAGGTAGAAATAGGAAGTGTAGAGCTCTAGGTTGATCTGGCAGTTGATGGAGCCCTCCAAGTCCTGGTGGTAGTTCTGGCATACCTACTAGGGGGTCCCTGTCACTATGATGGGTGGCTGAGGAGAGGTGGCTTCCCTGCATTGGAGCAGGGGCAGGGTCATTAGGGCAGTCAGAGGGTTCTATGAGGAGGTGGCTGGGATGGGGGTCAAGCGCCAGTTCCATTCAAGCCCTGTTGAAGTGTTGAAGCAGAAAACCATAGTGACTTGCCAAAGATTGTTACCACTTTCTGTTTAATTGTTATTTTTCATTAGTCCCCCAGCTCTTTGTAAATCCTCTATCGCAATATATCATGAGTTTTTCTGAGGGTGTGTGTTTTGCAGGGGAGGGTGTTACTACCTCCCTTGTAAGGCTTTGAGCCCTTTGGGGACAAGGACTTACTTTCTCCTCTGTTGCATCTTCCAAGATACCCTGCCTGGCTGCAGTTCATTTGCAAAGCTGATTTCATTCTAAGACCTTAGATGTTTTAGGATCATCAACTTCATTAGCCCGATAAAAAGCAAGTTGGCTCCATCCGTGCTTTCCACTCAACCTGGTAGAATGTCATTCTGTTCATTCAAAATGCTGGCCCCAAATCACAACTACTTTGGAAAGAGAGTCAAAGAAACTTTTATGTTAAGATTTTATTTGCTTGGTACACTTCTTTTAATAATCATATCCTGTTTGAACACAATTGTTTGTTACTTTTGGAATAAAAGGAGAAGAAACTGTAGATTACCAGTTTTGTCTTTAGGATGCAGGTTTCTAAGGACAGTGGTATGTTCAGTGTCAAACCTGTTAGTGAAGCTCTTTGGGACAAGAACCTCTGATTCACCCTCTCAAACTAATTCACATGACAGGCAGATATACATAAGAGTAAGGGGCATGGCAGCCCATGGAAACACAGCAGAAGCTGGGATCTTGCTGGGCCTCATGGAGTCAGGAGTTGAAGGTAGGTTCTTACAAGATGACTTTACCCTGATGGCTCTAGGCCTGCCTCTCGTCCTGCTACTTGCTGGCTTTCTCACTCTTTATTCTTTTTTTGTATCCCATAGTATCTATTCATATTCATGTATTATGGGTGTCCACCCCCTAAAAATATATTAGAGTCCTAACCTTAAGCACCTTACAATGTGGCTGTACTTAAAGATAGGGTCTTTGCTGAGGTAATTAAATTCAAATGAGGCCATTAAGTGGACACTTATCCAATACAACAGGTATCCTTATAAAAGGGAAATTTAGACACAGAGATACACACATATTTCATGTGAACGTAAAGGTAGAGATCAGGGTGATGCTTCTATAATCCATTACCAATTATTGCCATCTAACCACCGAAAGCTAGGGGAAAGCCATGGAACAGATTCTTCCTCACAGTCTTCAAAATGAGATAACCCTGACCTTCGTTCCAGACATCCATTTTCTAGAACTGTTTTTTTTTTTTTTTAAATTTAATTTTATTGTTGTAGTCTTACATTCATCCCATTTCCCTGCCCTGCTCTTCCCTTCCTCCTTTCTCACCCCCCCCCCACTTGTTGTCCATGTCCATGAGTCATCCATTCTAGTTTCTTGACTAAACTGCTCCCTTT
The DNA here is from genome assembly GCA_004026585.1 of Noctilio leporinus. Classification (NCBI taxonomy): domain Eukaryota; kingdom Metazoa; phylum Chordata; class Mammalia; order Chiroptera; family Noctilionidae; genus Noctilio; species Noctilio leporinus. The sequence continues at coordinate 41,006 of PVIW01008908.1, forward strand.
CTTTGCCTCCTTCTCTCCCCTCCCCCACCTCTCCCCTCTGCACACTGAAGGTCTATTCCTTGTTTTCAAGCCACACAGCTTAAAGTATTTTTTCCTGGCAGCCCTTGCAAAGTAATACACCCTGCTTCTTGGAAACAAGTTTATTCATAACATTGATTTGATCTTGTCCTCTTGTGATACCTGCTACACATTAGTTCTCTGAATCTGTTTGAATTCATTCCTTATTTCTCAGTTTGAGTTCCAGAGAGTAAGAATTTCATTGGCCTAGGTGGTCCCTGTCCCTCTTTGTCCTCTGATCCAATTACCTTTAACCAAAGGAACGTCTGTCACAGTACAAAACATGGTTTCCCACTCTATGGGGAGTGGGAGTAGAGTCCCAGGCTGGGCACATTATTCATTAACAACACATCTAAGGGAATACTGAGCAACACCAGCCAAGGCTAGGAAGGGGTTTTATGAGCCAAGTAGTCTAATCTCTTTCCTGAAATAGGAATTTTACTAATAGCCCAGAAAGACATAGGGACGTCCGCAGTTTGCTTAAAAACTTTCAGTCATGGCTATCTTTCCAAAATGAGTAGCTCTATTTGTAAGAAAATTCTTCCTATGTTGTATTGAAATTAACTTCCTTATGACTTATTCTCATTGGCTCTAGTTCTGTCCTCTGTGTAAACTAAAGGGAACTTAAATCCCTTGTTTACACAATAACTTCAGCTAATTCAAATGCCATATACCATTTCTCCATGACATGGCCTACTGGCTCTTTCCTTTCCAGGCACTCAGTCTTTTTTTTAGTGCAGTATTGATAGCACTGTTCTTGAGGGGGTATGATGAGTACTCAAGAAACCTGGTGGTGCACTTTTGAATGCTGACTCTACCACTTACCAGCTGTGAAACTTTGAGCAATGATCTTTCCCTGCTGCAAGTCCTTCTATAAGGAGAGGAAGGAAAGAAGGAAACTTTCTCAGTTTGTTTATTGTCATAGTTCATTCTCACTGCTGTAACAAAATACCACAGACTGGGTGGCTTATAAACAACAAATTTATTTCTCACATTTTTCTGGAGTCTGAAAGTCCCAAGATCAGATGCCAGCATGGTCAAGTAAGAGCCATCTTCTGGGTTCATAGCCTACAACTTCTTACTGTGTCCTCATATGTGGAAAGGGCAAAGGACCTTTCAAGAGCAACTTTTATAAGAGCACTAATCCCATTCATGAGGGCTTCGCCTTTATGATCTAAGCATCTCCCAAAGATCCCACCTCCAAGTACTATCATATATGGGCATAGGATTTGAACATATGAATTTTGGAGGGACATATTCATACTACAACACTTACCTATACAGATTGGGAATAATATTTCCTTTAAAGGGTTGTTAATGAGAATTAAATAAAGCTTTGTAACTTAAAGCATTGCTTCTCAAACCTGAACATGCATAGGAATCACCTAGGGATCTTTTTACAGTTCAGATTCTGATTCTGCAGGTCTGAAATAAAGTCTGAGTTTCTGCATTTGTAAACAACCTCCCTGGGTGATACTTTGGCTGTGGCTCATGGGCCACATTTGAATAGCAAGGATATAGGACTCCTGGCATAGTACTTGGTATTTAGCAGAGTTCAGTCAATATTAATTATCTTCTATTCCCCTTGTGACCTCTCTTTGGCATACTCCATACTTAGGTTAACTTTTAATTTTTATCCAATTCCCTGTATAATAAAGTGATAACAAAGATGAGCCTTGAAAAGAGTTTTTTTTTTTTCAAATCCTTTATCTGAGAAAAACACTTGTCTTAGCAGAGAAGTTCTTTTTTGTTGTAGCTTTTCTTATTGATTACAAAGCCCATATACAAAATTAGGAACACATTTATTTTTTTTAATTTAATTTTATTATTGTTGTATATATTTTAAATAAATTTTATTGATTTTGCTATTATAGTTGCCCCAATTTTCCCCCCTTTGCAACCCTGCACCCAATACTCCCCTATTCCTCTGGCAATGCCCTGCCTAGTTCATGTCCATGTGTCATACATGTAAGTTCTTTGGCGTCTCCATGTCCTTTATTATTGTTAACATCCCCTGTCTATTCTCTAGCTACCAATGTGTACCTCTTTTCTTTTCTTCACATGCAGACTTTTCTCCATTTAGTGACTGCCTTCTAACTATCAGCCTCTCAAGTCACATTGATACAAAATTTTCTTTTTATTATTTTAAAAGGCTTATTTTAATTCATTTGATTAAATAAATACTTTTTAAAGTAATATCAATTGCAGTGTTACCAAACACATGCACAAATAATATATACACATACATATTTTTACAAATATTACACTAGAAAAATATTCCTACTCTTGTATAACAATGTCTAATAACATCATTTAATTGCCTTCAAAATTTTCTACAAGAAATATTTTGGTCTAGTTTCTTCCATTTCTTGTCTCTAAAAAATATCTCATCTCATAATTATCCTTCCCAGGTCCTACCTACATTTGCTTGGTTATTAGCAGACTTCTCTTGAGCTAAATAAATAAATAAATAAACTGTAATTTCATTTCCAAAAGTTTTAGTATACTCTCTTCTTTAAATTTGCAGTGTTCAATATGGTAGCCACTGAAAATATGGCTAATTCAGATTGAGATGTACTATAAAGTACATACTGGATACTGAAGAGTTAATACAAAAATTTTTAAATGTCAATAGCTTATATAATTATTACATGTTAAATGATAATATTTTAGATATATTGTAGTAAATTAAGGATTGTTCTTTTTTTTCTTTAAAGCATTTTACTTTGGAATGCTATCTTTGTGAAATAGATAACAGAAATAGTGTATTGCAGAACACACTTCTGCCAAAAGTGACAGTGCCAAACCCATAGTAAAAAAATGAATTTGGTTTCTGAGTCAGATCCCACCCTCTCCATTAATACAATGCAACTTTATTTTATGCTACTGAAACTACAATTTATTCTTTTTAAAGTTTTCCACCTTAGATTTATTTATTTATAGTATGCAGAAATCTTATTTCTTTCAATACCCTTTGCTTTTCCTCTACATGTGATTTACAAGCTGAAACCTTCAGAAGTAATGGCACTTGAAGTGCTCAGCGGTCCCCACAGAATAGAAATTATGATATCTACTAATTTGAAGTAAAGCAACAACAACATAAAATTAGGATTTAAATAACTTCATTGAATAGTATTCTAGCTATATTTTTTTACTGTAAAAAATATTTTATTTACTTATTTTTGAGAGAGGGAAGGAAGGGAGAAAGAAGAAGGGAACCATTGATATGTGAAATATCCATCAGTTCGTTCCCCTTTGCATCTTGATCAATGATCAACCCCACAACCCAGGCATATGCTCCAACCAGGAGTCCTCTTTGTCAGAGGACCCCTAGCCAGTCAGGGCTGTTTATTTACTTTTCAATAAATTTAACTTCTTGAGGGATTACAGCATTATACCAAGTCTTTGTTCAGTGGCCTTAGCAGGAAGGTTGCTTTGGAATTTAGCACGAACCATGCTACAATTTTCAAGAGCATGAGTTACCTTTCGCCAGATGACTTGGGTTTTGTTCAGTTTACCACCAGAAGTCACTGTGTTATTCTTTGCTTTGTACACATAAGCATATCTCTTGACTAGGTACAAGGCAGCTTCATCCTGAGCATAAACACCTTCAATTTTAAGAAGAGCTTTGTGCTCCATCTGGGATCACAAACGGGGTTCCACACACCCCGTTTATAGCCAACAAAATTGGCCTTGGACCACAGCCTCCCAGACATATTTGTCATTGTAGAAGTCCTGTTCCTGGCAGGCTCCACAGGCTCCGGGATGTCAGAAAAAGGACTATTCTCATTATTTTTTTAACTTGTGGTTGATTTCCTGTGTGGTCCTAAACTAACCCCTGAACTATTTAAAAGTCATCTGAGGTAGAGATTACATATGTTCACATTTGAATAATGAAGTTTGCTATAGCATTAATGTATTTTCCCAAGCATCCCCAGTTTGGTGCCGTTCATTGCTGGAAATGTCTATTTCCACTATCCATTTGAAAGGAATCTCATCTCCTTTAAATACTTATACAAGAATATATATTGCCTATGTGCGTGAATCATGTAGTTCAGTTGTTGGTATCATCCATCCCAAATCAGCCTTCACTTTCAGCATCTTTTCTAACCTAAAGACAGACTAACTTCCCAATACAGATTTTGATATTTTGATATTTAAAATATAAATCATGGCAGAGAACCAAGATGGCTGAGGAGTAAGTGGAGCCACGAAAATCTCCTCCGAGGAGCAACCTGGAATTACAACTAAATTGGAGAGAAATTATCAGGAATAACTAACAGAATACCAGCTGGAGAGAAGCCTTTTAATCACGGACAGAATAAAACAGGACGCTTTATCACAAAGTGACTGAGAGGAAGTGCAGAGATGTGAGAGGGCTGCCTGGGCTCCTATGGGCAGCAGCTGAAGGGACTGGAGCTGGGGGTTCCACCTGAGAAGGATGGGTTCTAAACCCCAATCTGGGCTTCCCAACCTACAGCAACACAGCTGAGAGTAAAACAGCATCCAGCTGTAAGAAACGAAAAGCCACAGGGTTTGCTAGCCTGAGACTGCCAGAGACAGAAAATTATTAAAGTAATCATGCACAAAAATACTTGGTACCCACCTGCCCTGGGTTCTAGCAGAGGGAGGGCAGAGTGGACTAGAAATGCTTAAGGACAATTTCCGGCAGTGGCTTTGAGGAGAGAAATGAGCAAGCAGCCAATGGGGTCTCAGTGCTGACTTATCCACTATACCACAGGCAGACAGAGCTACTTCAAGTGAGGGGATGTCATATCCCCATCCATAGGAATCAGTGGTGCCTGAGCTTGGTTACCGATCACAGATTGATTGGATTAACAACGGAAATAATCTGCCCAGCCCAGTGGTACTTAAACCTGACCTCTGATTACAGGTTGATTAGATTACAACTGAATTAATCTGTCCTGCCCAACCATGCCTACACCTGACAGCTGATCACAGATTTACTGGATTAAAAACTGAAGGACACACACAAAGACAGTGGATCTCTGGTAGGCTACAACAGAATGGGACATGAGCTGACATCACCAGAGGTGGATCCAGCAAGTAGAGAAGATGCATCTCTACACAATAGTAGGTCACACCACAAAGACAGGAAGTCAAAGAAGCCCAATATAAGAGGCAGAAACACAACAAGATTCCACCCAAAATGGAAAGCCATAGAAACAACCCCCCATCAAAAGGAGAGCAACTGGGGAAAAATTGTAATTCAACAATAATAAATAAAGTTTTTTTTAAAAGCTCTTTAAAAAGAAGGGGGGAAAGGGAGAATCCCCAGAAAGTCTGCTATATGAAATAGAGACAAGCAAACTATCAAACATGGAATTCAAAATAACGATGATAGAGGAGCTCAGTAAGCTCAGTGAGCTCAAAGAAAACTACAAACAACTCCAAAGGAACTATGGAGAACTCCAGGGAAACTACAAGAAACTCACTGAGAACTGCACCATTATTGAAAAGGACATAGAAACTATCAATAAGAACCAAGAAGAAATAAAGAATACAGTCTCCAAATTGAAGAATATAGTAGAAGGAATCAGAAGTAGGCTAGAGGAAGCAGAGAACTGCATCAGCAAGCCAGAGGACAACATAGAAAAAAATTCCCAGGCAGTGCAACAAAACAAAATAGAAGACTGAGAAAGAATGAAGAGGTTTTAAGAGAGCTGAAGGAAAACATGAAAAGCAATATCCATATCATAGGGATAGCAAAAGGAGAAGAAGAGAAACAAGGGATAGAAAACCTGTTTGAAAAAGTAGTGACAGAAAATTCCCCTAACTTGAGAGAGAAGGTCACATAACTTGGGGAAACACAAATGATCCCAATGAAGATGACCCCAAACAGGCCCACTCCAAGACTCATCATAATTAAAATGGCAAAATTCAAAGACAAAGAGAATCCTAAAAGCAGCAAGAGAGAAACAGCTAGTAGCATGAAAGGGACTCCAATAAGGTTATCAACTGATTTCTCAACAGAAACACTACAGGCCAGAAGGGAATGGCGAAAAATATTTCTAGCAATGAAAAACAAAGGCCTATAACCAAGACTACTCAACCCAGCAAGGCTCTCATTCAAAATGGAAGGTGAAATAAAAGTTTCCAAGACAAAAGAAGGCTAAAAGAATATACGTCTTGACCAAGTCAGCATTATAAGAGATGTGAAAGGATCTGCTTTAAGATGAAAAAACAAAGAGGAACAGAGGAACACAGGTACAAGGGGGGAAAACGTCAATGAATAAGACCCTATCAATAATAACCTTAAATGAAAATGGAATAAATGCACCAATCAAAAACGTAGAGTAGCTGAATGAATAAGCAAATAAGACCCACATATATGCTGTCTACAAGAAAGCCACTTCAGAACAAGAAATTGAAACAGACTGAAAGGGATGGAAAAACATGTTTCAAACAAATGGACATTTTTAAAAGCTGGGGTAGAAATACTTGCATTAGACAAAATAGATTTTACAATGAAGGCCATAAAAAGAGACAAAGGAAACACATTTCATAATACTGAAGGGAACCATCCATCACAACACATAACTCTAGTAAACATATATGCAACCAACATAGGATCACCCAAATAGATGAGAAAAATCTTGGAGGACTTCAAGAAGGATGTCAACAGCAACACAATCATAGCAGGGGAAATTAACACCCCATTGTCAACAATGGACAGGTACTCCAAGCAATGAACACCAAGGATATTGAGGCATTGAAGAACACTCTAGATCAAATGGACTTAATTGATATATACAGAACTTTTTGCCCAGAAGAAGCAAAATACACATTGTTTTCAAATGCGCATGGAACATTCTCAAAGATAGACCACGTTGTAGGACATAAAACAAGCTCGACAAATTCATGAAAATTGAATTTTTCAGAGTATCTTCTCAGATCACAATGGCTTGACCTAGAAACCAACCTAAAGAAAAAAAAAAAAAAAAACCCTCAAAACATTCAAATTCATGAAGACTGAATGACATGCTAATATATAATGAATGGATTAACACTGAGATCAAGGAAGAAATTAGAGTTTCTGGAAACAAATGAAAATGAACACATAACAGCCCAAATCTTATGGGACACAGAGAAGGCAGTCCTGAGAGGGAAGTTCATAGCAATACAGGCCTACCTAAAAAGTATAGAAGAATCTCAAATAAACAACCTAACCATAAGGCTACAAGAACTAGAGGAGCAACAACAAACAAAGTCCAGGACAAGTAGAAGGAAAGAAATAATCAAGACCAGAGGAGAATTAAATGATATAGAAACTAAAAGAACAATTCAAAGAATCAGTAAATCCAGGAGCTGGTTCTTAGAAAAGATAAACAAAATTGAGTAGCCTTTAACCAGACTCATCAAGAAAAAAGAGAAAGGACCCAAATACATAAAATCAGTAACAAAAGAGGAGCAATCACAACTGATACCATGGATATACAAGGGGTTGTTAGAAATTACTATAAACAGCTATATGACAAGAAACTTGACAACCTGGGTGAAATGGACAATTTCTAGAAATGTTTAACATTCCAAAACTAAACCAAGAAGAAGCTAAAAGCCTGAATAAACCAATAACAACTAGTAAAATTGAAGCAGTCATCAAAAAACTCCCAGCACACAAGAACCCTGGACCAGATGTCCACACAAGCAAATTTTACCAAATATTTAGGGAAGAACTAACTCCTATCCTTCTCAAACTATTCCAAAAAATCCAAAAAGAGGGAAGACTCCCAGATTTTTGTATGAGGTCAGTGTTATTCTAATTCCAAAACCAGGTCAAGACACAACAAAGAAAGAAAACTACAGGCCAATATCTCTGATAAACATAGATCCTAAAATCCTCAACAAAATATTGACAAACTAGATCCGGCAGTACAGTAAAAAGATCACACACTATGGTTAAGTAAGATTCATCCTAGGGATGCAAGGATGGTACAATATTTGCAAATCAATAAATGTAATACACCACATAAACAAAATGAAATACAAAAACCATATGATCATATCAGTACATGCTGAAAAAGCATTTGATAAAGTATAGCAACCACTTATAATAAAAATGCTCAGCAAAGTGGAACTAGAGGGTGCATACCTCAAAATAATAAAGGCCATATACGAGAAACCTGCAGCCAACATCATATCCAATGGGCAAAAATTAAAAGTTTTCCCCCTAAGATCAGGAACAAGACAAGGGTATCCACTCTCTCCACTTCTATTTAACATTGTTTTAGAAGTTCTAGCCATAGCAATCAGACAAGAAAAAGGAGTCAAAGGCACCCAGATTGGAAAGGAGGAAGTAAAACTGGCATTACTTGCAGATATGATAGTGTACATAGAAAACCTGATAGACTCCACATAAAAACTACTTAATCTAATAGGCAAATTTAGCAAAATAGCTAGATAGAAAGTCAATATCCAGAAATCAAAGACATTTTTGTTTACCAACAATGAAACATCAAAGGTAGAAGCTAGAAAACAAATCCTATTTATATAGCAACAAGAAAAATGAAGTACTTAGGAATAACTTAACCAAGGAGATAAAAGACCTGTACTTGGAAAACTACAGAAAACTGAAGGAAGAAATTAAGGAAGATAGAAGTAAATGGAAGCATATACCATGAATGCGAAAAATTAACATCGTTAAAATGTCCATACTACCTAAAGCAATTTATAGATTAAATGCAATCCCTATTAAAATACCAATGACATATATTACTGATTTAGAACAAATACTTCAAATTTTATATGGAGCCAAAATGACCATGAATACCCACAGCAATCTTGAGAAGGAAGGACAACATAGCAGGAATCACAATACTGGGTATCCAACTATACTACAAGGCCACTAATCAAAGCAGTGTGGTACTGGCATAAGAATAGACACATAGATCAATGGAACAGAATAGAGAGCCAAGAACTAAACTTAGGACTTTATGGTCAATTATATTCAACAAAGGGTGAAGAAGCATATAATGGAGTGAAAATATTCTCTTCAACGAGTTGTGTTGGGAGAACTGGAAAGGGACATGCAAAAAAATAAAACTAGACCACCAACTTATACCATACACCAGAATAAGTTCAAGATGGCTAGAGGATTTAAATATAAATCATGCCACCATAAAAGTCCTACATGAAAATAGGCAGTAAAATTGCAGATATACCATGCAGCAACATTTTCACCAATATTTTTTCTAGGACAAGGGAAATGAAGGAACAAATAAACAAATGGGACCACATCAAACTAAAAAGTTTCTGCTCAGCTAAAGAAAACATCAGCAAAATTGAAAGGGAGGCAACCATATGGGAAAACAAAATGCCAATGACCTCAGATGAAGATTTGATCTCCAAAATATATTAAAGACTTACATAACCAGGGCGACAATCCAATTAAAAATGGGCAGATGACCTAAACAGACACTTTTCCAAAGAGAACATACAGAACACCCATATGCATATGAAAGAATGCTCAACATCACTAGCCATCAGAGATGCAAATTAAAACCACAATGAGATACCATCTCACACCTTTCAGAAGGCCATCATTAACAAATCAACAAACAAGTGTTGGTGAGGATATGGAGAAAAGGGAACCCTAGTGCATTGTTGGTGGGAATGCTGACTGGTGCAGTCACTGGCACAGTATAGAATTTCCTCAAAAAACTAAAAATGAAACTGCCTTTTAATTTAGTGATTCCACTGCCAGGATTATACTCGATGAACCCTGAGACACCAATTTGGAAGAACCTGTGCACCTCTCTATTCATAGCAGTGCTATTTACAATAGCCAAGTGCTCAAATAGCCTAATGCCCATCAGTGGGTGAATGCATCAAAAAATATGGGCACTGCTGGTTCAATTCCCAGCCAGGACACATAACCAGGTTGCAAACCACGTCTCCAGCCAGGACCATAGTTTGAGGCAGGTGAAAGGCAACCATACATTGATGTATTTCTCTCTCTCTGCCTCCCTCCCTTCCCCTCTCTAAAAATAATAAATAAAAAATATATATTTCAAAGCTGTATTATCTCTTTTTAAAAATTTGGTACATTTACGTAATGCAATATTACATAGCAGAAAGAAAGGAGGGTCTCCTACTTTTTGTGACAGCATGGATGTAACTGGAGAATATTTTGCTTAGTGAAATAAGCCAGACAGCAAAAGACAAATACCACATGATTGCATCTAATACAGGAAACTAATGAACAACAACAACAACAACAAACTAATGAACAACAACAACAACAACAACAAACTAATGAGCAAATTAGAACCAGAAACATGGAAACAAGGAATAGACTGACAGGTGGGCAGAGAAGGAGAGAAGGGAAGAAATGAGGAAAGATAGAAAAGAGTTTAGTGAGGGACTAGTATAAATGACCCATGGACATGGAGAACAATGTGGTAATTGACTGTGGAAGAAGGTATGAAGTTGATGGGGCAAGGGTAGCAATGGCGGGGGTGGGGGGAGTGGACAATTGTAATACAACAATAAATTAAGAAAAAAAAAAGGGAAATTTCTAAAAGTGATCTAACTTTACACTTAAAGTATAAAGGAAAAGGAAAACAAAGTCCAAAGTGAGTTGAAGGAAGGAAATCAGAAAGATTAGAACAGAAATAAATGATATAAAGTCTATACGTATATATAGTCAAAGAAACCAAAACTGTTCTTTGAAAAGGGAAACAAGATTGACAAACCTTTAACCATACTCATTAAGAAAAAGTGTAACCACATAAATAAAATCAGAAGTGAAAATGGAGAAGTAACATTTGACACCAAACAAACACAAAGGATTTTAAGACAATATTATGAACAACTATAGGCCAACAAATTGGGTAATCTGGATAAAGTAAATAAATTCCTAGAAACGTAAACTTCTAAAACTGAATCAAGAAGAATAGGAGAATCTGAATAGACAGACTACAACTAGTGAAATTGAAGCAGTAATTTAAAAAAGAAAAAGAAGAAAGAAAGAAAAAAGAAAGAAAGAAAACTGCCAACAAATAATAGCCCTAGACAAGATGGCTTCGCAGGTGAGTTTACCAAATGTTCAAAGAAATACTAACACCTATGTTTCTCATACTGTTCCAAAAATTCAAGAGGAGGACAGCCCCCCAATGTCATTTCACAAGGCCAGAATTATCCTAATAATAAAACTGGATAAAGATGCAACAAAAAACCAGAAAATTACAAGCCAGTATCTATGATGAACATAAATGCTAAAATCCTCAATGAAATGTTAGCAAGCCCAATCCAGCAACTCCTTTAAAAAATCATACATCATAATCAAGTGGGGTTTTTTCTGGGAATCAGTATTGGTACAATATCCACAAATCAATAAACATGATATACCACATAAACAAAATGAAGGATAAAAATCACATGATCATATAAATAGATCCAGAAAAACATTTGCTAAATGCCAGCATCCTTTTATGATAAAAAAAAATAAATAACTCATTGAAGTGGGGGTATAGTGATCAAACCTCAACATAATAAAGACCATATATGACAAGCTGGCAGCTGTCAGATAACATCATATCATTGGCCAAAAACTAAAAGCATATTTTTTAAATCAGGAACAAAATATGGGTATCTGCTTTTACCACTGTCATACAATATAGTACCGGAAGTTCTTGCCACAGCAGTCAGACAAGAAGAAGAAATAAAAGGTATCCAGATTAGAAAGGAAGACAAAACTGTCATCATTTGCAGATGACGTGGCACTATACATAGAGGATCTTAAAGAGCCCACCAAAAAGCTACCAGATCTAATAAACAAATTCAGTAGAGTGGCAGGATACAAAATTAATATTTAGAAATCAGTGGCATTTCTAGACACTAATAATGAACTATCAGAAAACTAAGAAAAAAAATCTCATTGATTGCAGCAACAGAAAATAAAGTAAGTAGGAAAAAATTCAACCAGGATGGTTAAACACAAGTACTTGGAAACTGTAGGACATTGAAGAAAGAAATTGAGAAAGATACAAATAAGTGGAAGCATATACCATGGGTATCCATGGGTTAGAAGAAACGTCATCAAAATGTCCATAATACCCAAGGCAAATTATAGATTCAATGCAATGCCTATTAAGACACCAATGGTGTATTTTACAGAACTAGAACAAATAATCCAAAAATGTATATGAAACCAAAAAAATACCTCAAATAGCAATAGCAGTGTTGAGAAATAACAAAGTTGGGGGAATCATACTTCCTGGTATCACTAGACTGCAAGTCCATTGTAATCAAAACAGCCTGGTATAGACATGAGAACAAGTATATATGCAGTGAAACAGAATAGAGAGGTCAGAATTCAGTTTATATTTCTACAGTCAATTAATACTTGACAAAGGAGGTAAGATCATACAATGAAAGTTAAGACAGTCTTCAATAAATGGGTGTTGGGAAAACTGGATGGGTACATGCAAAAAGAAAAAAAATGAAATGATGCCACCAACTTACACAATATACAAGAATAAACTCAAAATGGATAAGACAAATATAAGTGATAAACCAATAAAAATTCTTGAAGAAATCATGGACAGTAAATTCTTAGACTATTTCATAGCAACATTTTTGCTGATGTATCTCCTAGAGTAAGGGAAACAAATGGGACTACATCAAACTAGAAAGCTTCTGCACAGCAAGATACCATCAACAATATGAAAAGGGACTGTACTGTATGGGAAAACATATTTGCCAATGATACATCTCATAAGGGATTAATTTCCAAAATAAAGAACTCATACTACACAGTACAAGGAAGACAATCCAATTAAAAAACGGGCTAAGGGCCTGAATAGACACTTTTCCAAAGAGGATAGACAGATGAAAAAATGTTCAACATCATTAGTCATAAGAGAAATGCCAATTAAAACCACAGTGAGATGTCATCTCACTCCTGCCAGAATGGCTACCATCAATAAATCAACAAGTACTAGCCCTGGTTGGTAACACAGTGGATAAGGTGCCAGCCTGCAAACCCAAAGGTCGCTGGTTCGATTTCCAGCCAGGGCAACATAACCAGGTTGCAAGCCAGGTCTCCAACCAGGACAGGACTGGCTGGAGGCAGGTGAAAAGCAACCGTACATTGATGTCTCTCTCCCTCTCTGCCTCTCTCCCTTCCCCTCTCCCTGAAAATAATGTATAAATTAAAAACAAAAACAAAAACAAGTACTGACAAGGATGTGGAGAAAAGGGAATCCTAGTGCATGGTTGGTGGGAATGCATATTGGTACAGTCACTATGGAAAACAGTATGAAATTTCCTCAAAAAAATTAAAACTGGAACTGCCTTTTGACCTAGCATTTCCACTTCTGGGAATATATCTTATCCTAGAAACACCAACTTGAAAGGATATATGCAACCTTATGTTCATTACAGCATTATTTACAATAGCCAAGTTCTAGAAACAGCCCAAGTGTCCATCAGTAGATGAATAAAGCAGCTATCAGTAGTGGATAAAGTAGCTATGGTAGATTTACACAATGAAATACTACATGGCCATAAAAAAGAAGGAAATCTTACCTTTTGGTACAATATGGATGGACCTGGAGATCATTATGCTAAGTGAAACAAGCTAGTCAGAAGACGCATATCATATGATTTCCCTCATATTTGGAATCCAATGAGCAAAATAAACTAACAAGGTAGAAAAAGAGTCATATGTAGAGAGAACAGACTGACAACTGCCAGAAGGGAGGTGTAGAAGTGCTGGATGAAAAGGGTTTAAGGATTAAACAAAAAATAATAAAAACAATAACTCAGGTGGTACTTATTTAGGGACAGATGTCTCCCTCTCAGACTATGGTAGGAATTACAATAGAGGAGTGCTTGAAGACATCCTTGTGTCCAATCAGTGAGCCTACCCTGCCAATGCCTATGACCTCTCATGTCTAATGGGCATAGGCAGGTATACTAGAACTCACAGCCCACACCCACTGGAAATGGTGGTACTTAAACAGGTCCTGAGTCCACAACCCTCTCTGTCTTCCTCTCTCTTCACACATTGTACCAAGCCTACTGCTTGTGGACCTCACCTATAAACTCAAAGGACTTCAGCTATTATGAGACTCCCAAGTGTTGTGCTCAAGTCTTCCAATCACTTTAGTCTGACCGATTAGATGAAGTTAGACTAGAAAATGAAGATGTCAAAAGGTGAAGATGGAAAGGAGGGAAGATGGCGACAGAGTAGAGAGCAGTGCTGATGGTGTTCTCAAGTACCAAAGCAGCTAGAGGACAGGATAAGGAGCGTGAGACGTCTTCAGGACCCTAGGGATTGGAACGGACTGCATCTGGACACAGGGGAGCACAGCCCAGAGGCGGAGGAGGCCAGCAGGACAGTAGGTGAGGCGTTCCCGACCGACCGGCCGGCGGGCCGAGGTCGGCTCTGGGCAGGGGCGGCTCTGCCCAGAGGGGCGCGTTTGACCGGGGCCAGTTTCAGGCTCCCTGGCGACTGGAAGTCTCAGCAGTGAAGTGCGGGCGGCGAAGGCGAACGCCGTAGGGAACGCGGAATTGAACTCTTGCAGGGGAGGGACTGTGTGAGAGACTCACCCCGGCTACAGGGAGAGGAGGTTTCGCGGCGCGCGGGGCTAGAGGCGGAGGAGAGGAGTCCTGCGGGAAGCCGGAGCTGGGGAGCGGGAAGTGCACCGGCCGGGGTGGAGAGAGGGCTGAAAGGCGGAGCTGCTGGGCCGCTGGGGAGACAGGAGCTAGAAGCCCCTGCGAGGGGGGAGGCCCAGCCCGGCGCAACCATACAGGCCCCCAGGCTCCATGGGAATATCCAAACGGCGAGCCGGAGAGCCGGCAAGTCGGGAACTTGTGGCGGGAGACCCGCCATTGCCGGAGACAAAGGCTGTGCCGCCCACGCCTGGGAGGGGCTCACCACAAAGGCCGCGTAAAAGACTCTGCGGAGAGCTGATTGGCTTGGAGGCGGGGTGCTCGTCCCGGAAGGGCGGGACAGTGTAGGCGGACCCCGGACAGTGTTGACTGACAGGCCCGGCCTCCTCCCGGAACTGCAGGGGTGGGGCCAGTCGTCACAGGGACCGGCAAAGTAGCGGGCTGTCTTGCAGAAGTGCTGGGGGCTGTCCTGAGCAGGAAACTCCGCCAGGCTCCAGAACATCGGCAGCCCTAAAACCCAGCCAGGCTGCGGAAGGCCCAGCCTACCTGGGGGCGGACACTCAGAATCAACCCTACTGTGACAATCAGAGGCCCTGCCACGCGCCAAGACCGGCTAGAATATAGACTATATACTGTAAAGTCCTGACCAAGAAAAAGAGGCAGCATCAGGAAAGGGATTGCTGCCAATCTCAAGCACCTGAATTATACCGAGAGCAATATGAACTATTAAGCCTCAACATATCCTTTGCAAAAGTTACTCCTCTCATATTCTTAATCCCCCCCATACCTCAATCCACCTAAATATCCAAGACCCTCCCCTACTCTCGAAT
>PVIW01008909.1:0-56419 GCA_004026585.1 Noctilio leporinus
CTTTCTTTCTTTCTTTCTTTCTTTCTTTCTTTCTTTCTTTCTTTCTTTCTTTCTTTCTTTCTTTCTTTCTCTTTTCTTTCTTTCTTTCCCTCTTTCCTTTCTTCCTCTCTCCCTCCCTCCTTTTTTTCCCTCCCTTCCTCCTTCCTTCCTTCCTCTCTTCTCTTTCTTTCTTTCTTTCTTTCTTCCTTTCTTCTGCATGGTATTCTATTGTATAAATGTACCACAGATTTTTAACCCATTCATCCAATGATGAGCACTTAGGCTATTTCTAGCACTTGGATAATATAAATAATGCTGCTATGAACATAGGGTTGCATAGGTTCTTCTAAATTGGTGTTTCAGGAGTCTTTGGGTATAATCATAGCAGTGGAAATGCTGGATGAAAAGGCAGTAGTTTCATGTAGTTTTTAAAGAAGTTCCATACAGTTTTCCATAATGGATGCGCCAGTTTGCATTCCTATTAATGGTGCACTAGGGTTCCCTTTCCTCCACAACATCACCAGCACTTGTTTGTTGATTTGTTGATGATGGTCATTCTGACAGGTGTGAGGTGGTATCTCATTGTAGTTTTAATTTTCATCTTTCAGATGGCTACTGATGTTGAGCATTCTTTTGTATGCCTGTGTGACCTTTGAATGTCCACTTTGGAGAAATGTCTGGTCAGGGCCTTTTGCCCATTTTTAAATTGGGTTGTATATCTTTCTGGTGTTGAGTCATATAAGTTTTAAAATATATTTTGGAGATCAAACTCTAGCCTGAGGTATGATTGGCAAATATGTTTTCTCATATGGATGTATCCCTTTTTATTACTTTTACAGTATTTAAAAAATTATGATGTGGCTTTAGTTATTGTTCCCTATAGGAATTTAGGAGATTTGAAAATTTAAAATGAATATTCATGTTACTATGACAATAATAAGCTGTGACCCATGTATATAATACCAAGGTGTAATATCATAATGCACCATAATACCTTGGAAGCATGTTTTGTTGTAAAGTTTTTCTAATGGTGATAATGAAAAAAATAATTTTTCTGATGATATTCCATAGAGATTATTATTTGTGTTACATTACACATTGTCTAATTTTTATATATATTTTCACCATAGAATTTAGTAATTGATTTGCAACTTGAGGGACTTATTCCCCAAGAGCTAAATTACAGTATAAGTCTAACTGTGTGCCCTACTCATCATCCTAACACATTCGGCAAAAGGAAGGAAATGTCTGTCACTCAGGTTTGTTAGCTAATGCTAAGTTCTGGTTACTTGAAAATTAACATGAATATATTTTCCCAACAAACAGTTATTTGAAAGATATAACTATCTGGTTTGTCTTTGAATTTGAGAATGATTTAACATATTATATACCCGTGCACTCATCATTTAAAATGTTTTTGTCTTTTAGTACTGAGAGACAGCTGATGGTAAAACTAGAATAGTTTCTTCTGGAAAACCAAGTGTTGATGTGCATGAAAGAATAGACTAAACGAATGGTAATCCTTCAGTGTGTATGTGTGTGTTTCTCATTCCTTTCCATTTTATTTCACACCAATTTATGTCATGGAATCTAGAATCAATGACCATGGAAGAACTCCTAATTATTTTTATATTAATAAAGTAACTTTTATCATATTTTAAATTTATTGATGTGACATTGGTTAATAACATTATATAGGTTTTAAGTGTACATTTCTATGATACTTCATGTGCATATTGCCTTGTGTGCCACCACCCAGAGTCAGATCTTCTTCCACCACCATATATTTAGCCCTCTTTACCCTTGAGTACCCCTCTTCACTCTCCTTCCCTTGGTAATGACCATAGTAATGTCACCCTAATTCTGAGGGTTGAATTTATTTCATGAGCCTGACAATTGGTCATGGAGAGGTAGCTCTGGCATGAAGAATATCTCTGATCATTAAATGAAGTGTTTTAGATTTACTATAAACTAGTTTCTTATTATCAGCCTAGAACACAGGAAGAAATTTGTCCAAGTTGTTTTTTTTTGGCTTAACTCTCAAGTGAACAAATAATTTAGGGTTATGGTGAATTTTTTTTTCTTTTTTTTTGGCCAAGTAATGAGAAAACTATGACTTTACAGTTAGCTCAAGCTATGGAGAAAATACCAGGTTATGTGTTCAGTGCAGTCTTTTCACCCAATTTGCATTACGTATACCCTATGTGTGTCATGGCATGGTGTACTCCTCTAGGAAGGAGGAGTAAAATTCTTTAATTCCTTATGCCTTTTCTTTAAGGTCAGGTCTAAATGGTATGTCTAACTTATAAAGAATATATGAGTATAATGTTATCAATTTCCCAACCAAGTACTTCAGAGCATCTGGGAAAGTTTATACTTATCCCCTTTTTAAAATGTGAATAAAGGATGTACATTTTGATTATAGCCAAGTTACAGTGATAGCATATAAAATATTATATATATATACCTCTACATGTACATTTAATTTCCATCTACTTGAATACACGAAGCATTTTATTATGTATCTTTCTTTAAGGAAATTCACCGTCTCCAAACATAATTTCAAACAGCATAATTTCAAACATATCTGCCTAGATATGATGTACCAGATTGTAACAATTGCTCTTGACTTGACAATTAAAACTTCCTATTGTTAATATTATAAGCAATGTTGCAATGTAGCTTTGGATGTAGTTTTCATGATCTTGTTTATGTAGTTAGTATATTAAATTATAATTTCCAACTAAAATGTTAAGATAGCTCTTGTCAAGGTTAAGTCTTGTAATACATGTGACTAATCATTTTCCAGAAAAATTTATAAGAAAGTTTCATCTTCCTCAGACCTTATTAGCATAGGTCATTATTAGTTAACTAATTAAACCACTTTGTTGATTTGATATGAAAATTATCATTTTAAGTGTATATTTAATTTTCTTTTTTCATAATTCCAAATTAAAAGGGTTTTAATGAGCCCCAAATCTCAAAAATTTGTTACCTCAAAAATGAACTTGTGATGAATTTGTGACAACTTCTAGTGTATCTTCCTGATAGCTTCAACTAAAAATACATTTTATAGACTCACAGTAGGTCTTATCCTAATAGACAGAATTTATATATTTTTAGAAGACAGTAGTTAATACCTATGAGGTTTTGAAGCATATCATTGAATCTGTTCTGAAGCCCATCCAAACACTGACTTTAATTGATCAATGAATCTATTGGGATAGATCAAGTTTGGAATCATTTAACATTCCTGGTGAAGCATAAGTTAATTTTAATCAGTGGGACCCAGAGATAATTAATATTCTAAATTATATGACTAGTTTATTTTTGTCATATATCATACATACTGTTTGATAGATATGAACATTATATTTTCTGAAATTATTTACCTGTTATTTTCCTCCTTTTCTTTCTCTTTCTAGAACAAACACAAAAGTTATCGTTTAGTTTCCCAACCTGGTAGAAATGGGGGAAGAGAATTGCACTGCTGTGACAGAGTTCATTCTCCTTGGATTATCAGATGCCCCTGAGCTGAGAGTCTTTCTTTTCATGGTGTTTCTAGTGATCTATGGAGTCACGGTTTTGGGCAACCTGGGTATGATTGCACTGATTCAAGTCAGCTCTCAACTTCACACTCCCATGTACTTTTTCCTCAGCCACCTGTCCTTTGTGGATTATTGCTACTCCGCAGTCATTGTACCAAAGATGCTAGCTAATATTATCAACAAAGACAAAGCCATCTCCTTCCTGGCATGCATGGTGCAGTTTTATTTATTTTGTGCTTATGGAATCACTGAGGTCTTCCTGCTGGCTGTAATGGCCTATGACCGCTTTGTGGCCATCTGTAACCCACTGCTGTACATGGTCACCATGTCCTGGAATCTCTGTGTGGAACTGGTGTCTTGTTGTTATCTTGGTGGGATTATATGTTCTCTGATTCACTTGTGTTTAGCTCTTGAGATCCCATCCTATAGATCAAATGTGATTAACCACTTCTTTTGTGATCTACCCCCTCTCTTATCTCTTGCTTGCTCTGATGTCACTATGAATGAACTGTTATTGTACATTGTGGTCTCTTTCAATGAGATCATAACCATTGTGATCATCCTCACCTCCTACTCATTTATTGTCATCACCATCTTGAGGATGCGCTCTGCAGAGGGAAGAAGAAAAGCCTTTTCCACCTGCACCTCCCACCTCACAGCCATTGTTGTTTTCCATGGGACAATTCTTTTCACTTACTGCCGGCCCAGTTCTGGCAACAGTGACAAGGTGGCCACAGTGTTCTACACTGTAGTGATTCCCATGCTGAACCCCCTGATCTATAGTCTAAGGAACAAAGATGTGAAAGAAGCTCTCAGAAGAGTGGTGAGCAGGAAAATATTTTCCTAGAGAAAATTTCATTGTAGAGCATGGGGAAAGGATGAATCAATGCAGTCTTGGGTTGGAGAAAACAGTGTCATTTCAATTCACTTATCTTGAAATTTGCTTTTGATAACCTACCAATCAGCATAAATATATATTAATTTATATGGCAGCTTACTAAGAGCGTATCTGGATTATTTTTGTCAGAGCTCTGTAGGAAATCTTCATAAAATAATTGAATGTATTTGTTTTAAGTATTGAGAGCTAATTACTTTCCTTGAGCTGGAATGCTGTTTTAAATTAACTGTCAATATTAATGGTAATGAACAATAGAATAACAAATCTAGAATTTTGTGTGTGTTAGGAAGTATTTATTTTTCTCTTATAGTGGTAATACTTATTAAGAGATGTCTTCATAAGCACAGTTATCTAATTTTTAAATGTCTGTAACATTATATTCATCTTTTAAATGTCATTTTCATTTTTTAAGATTTTATTTATTATTTTTAGAGGGAGGGAAAGAAAGAGAGACAGAGAGAGGGAGAGAGACATCAATATATAGTTGCCTTTCACCTGCCTCCAGCTACAGACCTGGCTGGAGACCTGGCTTGCAACCTGGTTATGTGCCTTAGCTGGGAATCAAACCTGTGACCTTTGGGTTCACAGGCTGGTGACTTATCTGTTGTGCCACCAATCTTTCTTTGTATATTGCTACTAACTTAATTTTTAATTTACCTGGAACAATTGTGGAAAATTAGCAAAACTGTTATAGTGCTCTTGATTGGAATCAATGAACAATTTGTGTTTAAAATGTAAGTATTTTTATTTTCTGATTCCATATTAAAAATAAGTTATTGTTGTTACAATACAGTTGTTTCATTTCCCCCTCCATTAGTCTCCCCTGCCCCACCTAGTTGTCCACATCCATGGGTCATTTATACTAATTTCTTGACTAAACCCTTCCCCTTCTTTCTTTCATTCCCCTCTCCTAACTCCTCTGGTCACCATCATTCTGCTCCTTACTTCCATGTCTCTGGTTCCATTATGCTCATATTTTTTTTTGTTGATTAGTTTCCTGTATTGGATAAGATCATATGGTGTTTGTCTTTTGCTGTCATGTTTTTTCTCTATCTTGGTATAGGATGATTACTTTTTTGTGAAGTTAGCTATATAAACCTTAACTTTATTGTGGGGAACTAAAAATACATTATATTAGTGCTCTGCATTAAAAATAAGTGGTTGATAAAATGAAGATAATAAATTGAGATTTCATCCTCAGAGGGACTATGCTATTCAATATATATTGATGTAGTATAACATTTCATTATTCTATCCTGTCACATTTGGTTTCAAAATTGTCTTTGGCACCTCTTATAGCTGTCATGTAGGGAGTGATTTATATTAGTGTTGCTTATATTTTTTACTTATATGCCTCTTCATTTAATTAATTTTTGAAATCTATGTATTAGATATTTAATTGACTTCTAAAATAATTCACCATACCTTTGGTTTGAAGAGAAAAGTTTATTATTTTTCATGTATATCATGGCTCTTCCATCACAATTAATTCAAAATCATGGATCATCATATTTCACATTATTTCTTTTGTCCTTGAGTCATATTTAATTTTGCTTTTTAGAATTGTATTGAAATGATTTGTATTTATTTATTTTTTTTTAGTGTTCTTTCTGTGGCTAGGACTTCTAGTCCTGTGTTGAATAGAAGTGGGTAGAGTGGCTTCTTGTTTTGTTCCTGTTCTTTTGGCAAATGATTTAAGTTTCCATTACTGAGAATGATATTAACCAAAGGCTTGTTGTATATGGCCTTTGTGATGTTGAGGTACATTTCAAAATTTTTCATAGGTATTGGACAGTAGTAGGACAATTTGGCTGTGGATACATTTAGAAATAATTTTAACTAAAAGCTGTCCTTTCCAATATAGCTTAAATTATGATGGAGTATGACTAGTATTGAGCATTCCTATTATTATATTACTGTAATTGAGGATATATTAGTGGTAGACTACTTGATAGGAGGAATCTATTTCAAATTTTCATGATCCATTTCCATCAATATTCATTTTAACAACTTAATATATTGCATTTACTTTTATTATTAAAAACATAACTGATAAGTAATCAGATTTTTGGCTAAAGTATAAGAGATGGCAAACTAGAAAGAGATTTGCTTCTGATATTACAACACAAAAAATTAGATTCTCTGCAAGCTCAGAACTTTTCTGAAACTCATCAGATAGCAGAGGTCACTGGTTAACCAACTCATACAAGCACAGATTTTAAGTAAGAGAATTTATAGCTAGGGGAAGGGATAGCATCTAGAGTGGGGTCCATATGCAAAGTGAAGACCAGAATCTTAGGATTGGTTAAATATGGGGAACATCTGGTAAACCAACTCCCAGCTCCCACCATAGAAAAAGGTGATAATAGATAAATTTGAAGTTTGTGGAACTCAGAGGTAATTACATTGTTGACAAAACAGAAGTCTTGCTTAAAGCTTCTGTTAAAATCATTTTCAGGTCAAATGCCATTTACTGAAATCTCTATTGACATTCAAATAATATGTATTTTAAAAATGTAGATGTCATGCAAATAAGTGGGTGAAAATGACTGGTTATAGGGAAGGACATTTTCAGACTCAAGAGTTGAATAATGTTAGCATCAGATCAGCTAACTGTAATTCTATGGAACTAGTGGAAAAAGTATCAACAAATGTGAAAAGATGGAGAATTTCAACAAAATAATGGAAGCTAATTTGAAAATATAAATTTGCTAGAAATAATAATGAAAAAAACAGAGATAAAGCATGTCTTTATGGGCTCAGTGGTAGCCTCAACATACTTGAGAAAAGCATTAGTGAATGTACAGACATAACAATGAAAAACTTTCTTACCATGACACACAGGCAAAAATAAATAAATAAATAAAAAATTCAGGACAGAGGAAATATGTGTAGAGATAATGGCTGTTTTCTAAAATTAACAAAAAACACCAAACCACAGTTCCAAAAGTTCTGATAATACCACACAGAATGAACACACACATACTCAGAAGGAAAAAGTGAAACAGTAAATAATGAAGAATTTATTCGTGGACAGCTCTCAGCTGCACTATGGGATATTAGTGCATCAATCGTTTCTACACACTGGATGCCAGCAGCTCCCCCTTGCAGTTATGACAATCAGAAATAATCCACAATTAATGGCCAAATGTCCTGTGTGTGTGTGTGTTTTTGTCTGTGTGTGTCAGGATGAGCGGTTAAAATGCCACTTCCACTTTTGAACAACTGATCTAAAGAAAGACAGATAAACATTAAAACAGATTTCTCGCCTAACTGAAACAAAACAAAACAAAACAAAAAAACAGTAACAAGAGATTGAAAAATAAAAGTGTTATAAAGGAAAAATAACAAAACTTTCACAACAAAGTGGTGTAGATAATGAACTATCTTTCAAAGATAAATGGCAGACCTATTTTCAAATGTGCAAAAACCAAGATAATTATCAATATATACATCCTAACAGAAGTATTAAAATATATTATCCAGAGAGAGGGAAAATTATATCATACAGAAATTGAATTCCTATGAAATAAAAAACACTGGTAATTACATTTGAAATGTACGTTTGAAATGTATTTCTCTTTTTTAATGGTTCTAAAAATATTCTCACAAGCTAGGGGAGAGTGAAATAATATGATCAAAGTGCTAAATAAATAAAAACAATAGTAGAAATTTAGCATTCTATAAAAGTATAGAATACTTTTATAAGTATAAAAGTAAACCAATAGCAGTACCTAGGACTCTACTGTTTCATGATCCATACGAAACCCATAATTTATTAAGTTTATTGTTAACTCCTAAAAACCATAACAATTTTATAAAGAAAAAAATAACCTCAATGAGGATTTAAAACATCTCATTTCCAAGGATGACAGAAAATGGTAAAAACAAATAGGTGAAACCAATAGAATAAGGTATACTAAAGCAAAATTTGAGGTCAATCATATCAATAATTACCATAACTATAAGTGTTCTAGACATAACAATTAAAAGATAATGTCACAGTGAACATAAAGGCAAAACCAATTTCAGTGCTATCTAAAGAAACACATTAATTATGAAGGCATAAGTTAAATATAAAAGGATAGAAAATATCTCATGTGGATATATTAAAATAAAATTAAGACTTTGAAACAGGAAATATTGCAAAGAATAAAAAGGCTATAGCATAAAGAAGAAGAAATCATCAGCTCATCATTGTACATACCAATCTTAAACAAGTTGGTTGAATTATTGTATATTTTTAAGATACAATGACTCCCTAAGTTGATCAATAGCATCAATAAAATCCACTAAAAATCTTGCAGGATTTTTCAAATTGACAGGCCAATGCTAAAATACAGGGTGTGCATGATAAATTGGCAAGAATGTTGCATCTCCTTATTTCATGTGCTTCTTATTAATTTTGAAAAACTGTATCCAAGGTTATGATTTAACATTATTGTTTCAGATATAAAGTATTAAATCTTGAGAGCAACCATCATGTTGAAGGAATATGATGTTACAGCAACCATAGTTTCTGGACTGCATGTAGGGCAAACTCCTAAGGAAATTGCAGACTTCAATAACATTCCTTTGCATACAGTTTACAACATGAAGAAGGTGCAGGATGCTGATCCTGATGTCACCACACCAACAAGGAAAATGCATAAGGTATGCAAGGATTGCACAAGTCCAGATATTGTACACAATCCAGGAGATGATCAGTGAAGATCCAGGACAGTCAATGATGCTCCATAGCAAGAGAAATGCAGATTTTGGATGCAATGGTTCACAAGATTATTGCTGAAGATATCAGATACAGATCCTGAGTTTTTAGAAGAGGCCAGTTTATGACACAGCAGACAAATGAAAGGTGCTTTGAAAAAGTAAGGAAACTGCTAACAAAATGGAAAAATCCCAAAGGAAAAAACCCTCTGATTTTCTTCTCCATTGAAAAGAATTTTCAGCAGGACCAAATAGTCAACAGAAGAAACAACACGTGGCTCTGTGAGAATCTCAATAAAGTCCCAATTGTCATGAAAACAAAATTTCCTGCTACAGTGTGGTGTTAGGTGTTGTCAGCAATGAAGGAGGTATCACGACCCTGCATTTGTTTCCACAAGGCTTGAAGGTGACTGCTGATGTTTACCTTGATGTTTTGAGAGTAGTTGTACTGTGGCTGAAGTAAGTCATAAATGGACATTGTTTATTTTCCAACAAGATGGTGCACCAGCACATAACACCATAAAGGTGCAAGAATGTCTCAGTGTCAATGTTCCTGAATTCTGGTTAAAGGAAATCTGGCTGCCTAGTTCACCAGATGCAAATCTGTTAGACTATTATGTACGTAGCATTCGTAAGAGAGAAGTTAATAAACAACCTCATTCCAACAAAGAGGTTGTTAAGGCTAAGATTGAAAACATTATGATGTCCATGGACAAAGAAAAGTTAATTGAAGCATGCTCAAAATTCTTAAGTCAAGTCTAGTCTATTATTGCAGCAAATGGAGACTTTCTTGAACAATTTAAAAAATAATGGCTATGTTTATGTATTTACATGTAAGAATAAATTTATTTCAAAATATAACACTTTTGTGGTATATTGTTTGTTTGTTTTGCCACTTTATTGCATGCACCCTGAAAGAAAAATTGGAAGTTGAACTAGCAACTATACTTAAATACTGAAAGTTACAAAATAGTTTATATAGTACTAGTAGTATAAGGTAGGTATACATGAAGTCTGCCTGGAAAAATTCCAAACATTATTAAAACAATGAGAACAGTTTGCATGACATTGATGTAACCTGGCAGCCAAAGAGAGTGGACTGGAATGCACATGTGTGAACAATGATGACTTCACTGTACTAGTCAGTGTGGGTGGAAGATGCAGTTGAGTGAGCATGTGTACTGTGTGGATGTCACATTCAAAATGACTGAGCAAATAGAACAATCTGAATCAAATTTGCATTAAGCTTGAACTTTCTTCCAAGGAAACTATTGGATGATTCAGAAGGCCACAGTTACAGGTAACTGGTAATTGGCAGTTTTATCACAACAATGCCATGCGTCAAGTCTTATGCAGTGTTTTTTGGTGAAACTTCAAACCACCCATGTGACTCTGCCTCCCCATATTCCAGGCTGGTTCCCTGCAACTTCTGGCTTTTCCCCAAACTAAAATCACCTTTGAAATAAAAGTGATTTCAGACCATTGATGAGATTCAGGAAAATATGACAGGGTAGCTGATGGCAATTGGGAGAACTGTGTGAAGGGAACTGAGATGTCATTGTTTTATGTACAGTGTTTCTTGTATCTTCTCAATAAATGGCTCTATTTTTTTATATTACAGGACTGACTGGATGGCTCTTGTATATCAGTGTAATAGAATTAAGGGTAAAAAAAGAAAATCCAACCATGTGTATGATTAATTTTGAAAACATGTCAAGGCAATTCATTGGAGGAAACATAGTCCTTATCATTAATGGGGATGTGTAATTGGATATTCACATGCAAAAATGATGTATTTCAATCTTTGCTTCACATCATATACAGACATGAACTCAAAGTGGATCATTGACCTAAAATTTAAGAGCAAAAAGTACAAATTGTATATTTGATGGATTTTTGTCTATAATATACAACACTTACAATTAGAGTATAGAAAGCCATATATCATTTTTACAATAGGCTAAATAATTTAGACATTTCACCAAAGATAATATAATCTAAAAGGAACTATTACAGATGACCCTCATTACTTTGCATTCGTTGACTGCCTTTACTCAGTCCCTGCCCTTCCCCACACCTCCAAGTGTTCATCACATTCTTGTTTGTGTCCATGGGCTATGCATAGGTGCATTTATGATCTTTGACTAATCTACCCAAGTCCTCCTCTCTGCAACCTGTCAGTAGTTTCTGACCACATATATCTTGTGAAGTTTATGTGTATACTCAATGATACACATAGGTTAGTGAAACGCTGTGGCCCTCACTAGTATTAGGCACTGGGAGGAAGAGCACACCCAGAACACATCACTGAAGAGGTCCCATTTGAAGGCTTCTGGCATTGAGCATGCATTAGGGCAATGTGGTCTCAGCACTGGCTGGGAATGTGTTTTTTCCCCATCCAGTCATAAGGGTGGGAAAAAGCCACAGAGCAGCATGGGGCCTTTTCCTGTGATTTATTTTGACTTTATTCAAGGTACAACTCAGTTCTTGTGCCTCCATTGTCTCCTTTGTAAGACAGGCCTAGAGCCTAGAAACAGGATTTTCCTTTTGGTTGGTTATCCTGATGATTAAATGAGTTAATATTGCATAGTATTTAGAAGAGGTTCTAATGCAAAATTACCCAAGAATTGTGAACTATTATATAGTTTTCAGATCACCAGGTTCATTACTTGTATGGTATTTAAAAATTTCTGGTGTTGCTTTAGTCATTGTGCCCTATAGGAATTCACATCTTTTTTTTTTTCCAGTGTTTGGTTGCCTTTCACCTGCCTCCAGCTAAGGACATGGTTTGCAACCTAGTTATGTGCCCTGACTGGGGAATTGAACCAGTGACCTTTGGGTTCACAGGCCAGTGCCAATCCACTGAGCCACACCAGCCAGGGCTGGAATTCATGAAATTTTAAAATTTATGAGATATATTCATATTACTATCATAATAAGCTCTGTCCCATGTATGTAATACCAAGGTGTAATATCATAATGCACCATAATATTTCAGAGGTATGTTTTGTTGTAAATAGCATTTTCCCAAAGAGGGATGACTTTAATAATACATTTTCTGATGATATTCCATAGAGATTAATTATTATTTGTGCTATATCACACATGGTTTAATTGTAAGTTTTATATATTTTGTTATACCATAGAAATTAATAATTGATTTGTAACTTGAGGGACCTATTCCCAAGAGCTTAAATGATAGGATAAGACTCCATGTACCCTCCTCATCATCCTAACATATTCAGCACCAGTGAGGTAATGTATGTCACTCAGGTTTGTTAGCTAATGTTAGGCTCTGGTTACTTGAAAATTGACATGGAGTATTTTCCCAGCAAATAGTTATTTGAAAGTTAGAACTATCTGGTTTATTTTGAAATTAGAGAATGGTTTAAAATTTTATTCCTTTGCACTTACTGTTTCAATTGTTTTTGTCTTTTTCTACTGAGACACAGTTGATGGTGAAACTAGAACAATTTCCTCTAGAACACCAAGCATTGATGTGTATTAATGAAAAGTCAACAAATGGTAGTCTGTCTGTCTGTCTGTTTCTCTTTCTGTCTCTTACTTCTTTCCATTTTATTTCACACCAATTTATGTCATGGAATCTAAAAAAAAATGAACATGGAGGAACCTGTCATTGTTTTTATGTTAATAGAGTAACCTTTACCATATTTTAAATTTATTGAGGTGATGTTGGTTAATAAATTAATAGGTTTCAAGTGTACATTTCTACAATACTTTATGTGCATAATGCCCACCACCCAGAGTCAGATCTTCTTCCATCACCATATGTTTGGCCCTCTTTACCCTTTACTACTCCTCCCCACTCTTCTTCCCTCTGCTAACGACCATACTGTTGTCACCCTAATTCTGAGGGTCGAATTTATTGTATGAGCCTAAGAATTGGTTATGGAGAAAGAATTCCAGCATGAGGAATATCTCTGATCATTAAAATAAAGTGTTTTAGATTTGTTTTGGGTTTACCACAGATTAGTTTCTTACTCTCAGCCTAGAACATAGGACGAAATTTTTCCAGGTTTTTTTTTTTTTTTTTTTTTTCTGGCTTAACTCTCAAGTGAACAAATAATTCAAGGTTTTGTTATTATTTTTTGTTTTTTTTGCCAAGTAGTAAGAAAACCATGACTTTAAAATTAGCTCAGCCCTGGCTGGTAGCACAGTGGATAAGGCGCCGGCCTGCGAACCCAAAGGTCGTAGGTTCGATTTCCCAGCCAGGGCACGTAACAAGGTTGCAAACCAGTCAGGTCTGTGGTTGGAGGCAGGTGAAAAGCAACCATACATTGATGTCTCTCTCCCTCTCTGCCTCTCTCCCTTCCCCTCTTTCTGAAAATAATGAAATAAAATCTTTAAAAAATAAATAAATAAAATAAAATTAGCTCAAGCTGTGGAGAAAATAGCAGGTTATGTGTTCAGTGCAGAATCTTTTCACCCAATTTGTATTACATGTATGTGTTTAACTTACTCCTTTAAGAAGAAAGAAAGAGAATAAAACTCTAATTCCTTATGCCTTTTCTTGAAGGTCAGGTCTGAATGGTACATTTAATTTATGGAGGATATATGAGTTTAATGTAACCAATTTCCCAACCAAGTACTTCAGAGCACCTGGGAAAATGTATATTTACCTCCCTTTTTAAAATGTGGTTACAAGACTAACATTTCAAACATAGCCAAATTACAGTGATAGCATATAAAATATCTACCATATGTACATGTATCTCTACATGTGCATCTTCATTTCCATCTACTTACATACACCATTTTATTATGTATCTTTCTTTAAGAAAATTCACCATCTCCAAAACATAATTTCAAACAGCATGATAGCTTTCTACCCTAGATATGATGTACCAGAGTGAAACAATTGCTCTCCTTTTGACAATTAATATTTCCCATTGTTAATATTGTAAACAATGCTGCAATGTAGCTTTGGATGTAGTTTCCATAATTTTGTCAATGTAGTTATTATATTTAGTAAAATTTCTCTTTAAAATATAAGATAACTCTTATTGTTGTCAGGTTTAAGTCTTCTAATACATTTGACCTAATACTCTCCAGGAAAATTTATGAAAAAGTTCCATCTTCCTGAGATCTTATTAGCATCGGTCATTATTAGTATAATTAATTAAACCACTTTGTTAATTTGACATGAAAATTATCATTTTATGTGTATATTTACTTTTTTCTACTTTCAAATTTAAAGGGTTTTCATGAGCCACAAACCGCAGAAATTTGTCACCTCAAAAATGGACTTGTGATGAACTTTGTGTCAGCTTCTAGTGTATGTTCCTGACAGATTCAACTAAAAAAAGTATATATTTTATAGAATCACCTTAGGTCTTATCTTAATGGACAGAATTTACTTTTTTTTTTTTTTTTTTTAAAGAATGGGAATTAATGCCTGTGTTTTTTAACCATATCGTTGAATCTGTTTTGAAACCCATCAAACTACTAAATTTCAATTGAACAATGAATCTATTGGCATAGATCATGTTTGGAATCATTTAACATTCCTGATGATATATAAGTCAGTTTTAATCAGTGGGACCCACTGAGATAATTAATATTCCAAAATATATGACAAGTTTATTTTTGTCATATATCATACATACTGTCTGATATATATGAACATATTTTTCTGAAATTATTTACCTGTTATTTTCCTCCTTTTCTTTCTCTTTCTAGAACAAACACAAAAGTTATCATTTAGTTTCCCAACCTGGTGGAAATGGGGGAAGAAAATTGTACTGTTGTGACAGAGTTCATTCTCCTTGGATTATCAGATGCCCCTGAGCTGAGAGTTTTTCTTTTCATGGTGTTTCTAGTGATCTATGGAGTCACGGTTTTGGGCAACCTGGGTATGATCATACTGATTCAGGTCAGCTCTCAACTTCACACTCCCATGTACTTCTTCCTCAGCCACCTGTCCTTTGTGGATTATTGCTACTCCACAATCATTGTACCAAAGATGCTAGCTAATATTATCAACAAAGACAAAGCCATCTCCTTCCTGGCATGCATGGTGCAGTTTTATTTATTTTGCACTTATGCCATCACTGAGGTCTTTCTGCTGGCCATGATGGCCTATGACCGCTTTGTGGCCATCTGTAACCCACTGCTGTACATGGTCACCATGTCCCGGAATCTCTGTGTGGAACTGGTGTCTTGCTGCTATCTTGGTGGGATTATATGTTCTCTGATTCACCTGTGTTTAGCTCTTGAGATCCCATCCTATAGATCAAATGTGATTAACCATTTCTTTTGTGATCTACCCCCTCTCTTATCTCTTGCTTGCTCTGATGTCACTATGAATGAACTGTTGGTGTACATTGTGGCCTCCTTCAATGAGATCATAACCATTGTGATCATCCTCACCTCCTACTCGTTTATTGTCATCACCATCTTGAGGATGCGCTCTGCAGAGGGAAGGCACAAAGCCTTTTCCACCTGTGCCTCCCACCTCACAGCCATTGTTGTTTTCCATGGGACAATTCTTTTCACTTACTTCTGGCCCAGTTCTAGCAATACTGCAGATACTGACAAGGTGGCCACGGTGTTCTACACTGTAGTGACTCCAATGCTGAACCCCTTGGTCTATAGTCTAAGGAACAAAGATGTGAAAGAAGCTCTCAAAAAAGTGGTGGGCTCCAAAACATTCTCCTAGAGAATATTTCACACTAAAGGCTGGTAGAAGGATGAACTTGTGGAGTGCAGTGTTGGAGTGGAGAGAACAGCCAAAGTGTATGTGTATGTCTTTGTATGTGAGTCATTTTGATTCACTTATTTTTTTTCTTGGCAATTGACCAAGGTAGTGTTAATCATATTTCTAAATTGTTGGCTACTTCTTTCCTTTCATTCAGTCTAAAATGTTTTAAATTGGTATGGGTAATAGACTGGTAAGACATACACATTTAGCTTAAAATCTTCATAAAGTCAATAAAGAACTTTTGAGAATCATAATTGCTGATCCATTGTGAAAACTATGATTATTTTAAGACGGAATTTCTCTTATTTTACAATGAAGAACACTCATTTTCCATTTTATGTGCAGAATGAGATTCCCATATATGTATAGATTTTATTTCTTGGTCATTTTTTGCTTTGTTAATATACTTTTTGTGTCATTACAGTGTCTAATATTTTTGGAAATTCAGATACTAATATCTAAAATATGGAGACACTAATAATAATTATTTCACAGAAATATTAGTGAAATTAAGTGACATTATCATGTGTACACATGACATTATCATGTGTAAAGAGCTTAGGAAAATTCATGGACTTAATTAGTTCTCTGTCTGTCTCTGGGTTACTCTGTCTCTGTCTCTGTGTGCATGTGTGTATATATGTTTCTTAAATCTATATCTAAATTTAATAAGCACTGTTATGAGTATCAGCATTTCTGACTTTTATCCTTTTGTCTTTTACTTATTATCATCATGCTTGTTTTACAGTATGTGGATGAAGTGCTTACTGCAACTTTTATGTGAATTTCTAGCCTTTGTGTGTTTTTGCTCTTGATGAAATGAGCTTTTTC
The DNA here is from genome assembly GCA_004026585.1 of Noctilio leporinus. Taxonomy (NCBI): domain Eukaryota; kingdom Metazoa; phylum Chordata; class Mammalia; order Chiroptera; family Noctilionidae; genus Noctilio; species Noctilio leporinus. The sequence goes on from PVIW01008909.1 coordinate 16,685, forward strand.
ATTCTTCCTTTATATGTCTAAACCATATTCATTCAATCCTGATTTATATGAAACATTGATCATTTATTTGTATTTTCATTGTGTTTATGTCAATTATATACATAAACATTATATTTATGTATATAAATATACATATACATTATATTTATTTCTTCAGTAAAGCTTCTCTTCTTATATCTACAGTGTTATTAGAAAATTCTAGGCTTGAGTTCATGATGTATCATGCTGTGCATTGCAGACCATTCAGCAGTATCCATGGGTTCTGCACATGGGATACACCCAGTACTCCCTTGCAGTTGTGATACTCAAAATTTTTCATGCATTGTGAAGTGTGTACTGTGTATCTGTTTTGGAGAGTGGGGTATTGATTTGTGAAAGAAGGTTTGCAATTAACTCGACTTTAAAACAACTTATTTAAAGGGAAACAATAAGCACATGTCTTACAAAGGATTTGTATCTAGAACACAGAAAGAACTTGAAAATTAAGCAACACACTTATAAAGAAACAAAATGTCAAAACAAACACAAGATACCTTGGCTGCATGGCTCTGTTGGTTGGAGAGTCTTCTTGTACACTCAGCAGGTTGTGGGTTTGAATGCCAGTCAAGACACATGCCTAGATTGGAGGTTTGATCCTTGATTGGGGTACCTACGGGAAGCCACAGATTGATGTTTCTCACATTGATGTTTCACCCTCTCTCTTTCTGTCTTGCCCTCTCCTCTTCCATTTCTCTCTAAAAATCAATAATAATTAAAAAAAATATCTTTAGGTGAGGATTAAAAAAATTTAAAAAGCACAAGAGAAATTATAAAAATTTTGAATAGAATGCATATGAAAACACAATCTATAATATTTTGAAAAAGGAAAATTTAAATATTTATAAAGAAAGAAATATCCCAAAACTTGAACCTTAGATCCCATAGTTAGAGACTAGGGAAAAAAGCTGAAGAAAAAAAAAAGGTAAGCAGGAAATAAATAAAAAGAAAGATATAATAAAGACTAGAGTATAACCCAATAATACAAGATGAAAAATGATATAGAAAATTAATAAATTTTAATGAAAAGAATCAATAAAGTAGATGCAATTTATCTAGAATTAGAATAAGTAAATGAGATGCTAGAAATTAACATAACCAGGAGGGATATTGACCTTGCAAAATTGAAATGAAATATTATAAATAAATTATACCAAAATTTAGTCAACTTAGGTTATAAGAACAAATTCCCCAAAAGAGGAAACTACCCAAAACTGACAATTGAAGAAATAGAAAACAAGACTAGACATATAACAAGGAAATAAATTGGGTTTGTGATGAAAATATTTCCTCCTCCGATCAATATCCAGCCAGACACCTGGATATTGGCTTCACTGGTTATTTTAAATAAACATCTCACATAAGGTATGAAACACATTGTTGATGAACTCATGTCAAAAGTAGAGGAAGAGAACACTTTTCAAATAATTTTATTTAGCAAGTGTTACCTTGATACCAAATTCAGTAAGGAAATAGAAGGAAATACAACACAACATAACATCCTTCACAGCTGTACTTGAAAACTGATAAGCAACATATTAGCTGAATAAATCCAATACTGCATATAAAAGATAAGACATCATAATCAATAAGATCTATCCTAGAAAAGCAAGGAGGGGTTAACAGATAAAAAGCAGTTGATATAACACATCACATATAAATTAGAACTCAAGATCCAAGTGGCTACCTCAGTAGATACAGAAAAGGTACCAGACACAGTCCAAATCCTATTCAAAATAAAGATTTCCAACAGATTAGAAATAGAGAAAATAACTTCAACCTACAAAACTTGCTTCTAGCATCACACTAATGATTGCAGAATGAATGATTTGCCCCAAATTACAAAACAATGCAGGATGTCCCCTCTTAGTACTGATGATATGTTAACAAGTCAGTCATTTATCTGGATTTGTAGTAAAATAATTTTATTCATGAACTATATAATCTTTTCAATAGGAATTCCTAATCACTCCCCCACCACAAACCACTAGAACTAATAATTGAGTTTATCACAGATACAAGATAAAACAGAAAAATAATTTTACATATATGTAGTAGCAAAATAATACCAGAATATGAAATTAAGAAAACATTTTGATGTATAATAACATTAAAAAATACTTGGAAATAAACATAACAAATGTAGGACAGTAGTTAACACCAAAATTATAAAACATGGTTTTTGTCCTAGTGTAATGCAGACACCTATACCAATATAATAATACTGATAATTGGAAATTAACAGATTAATGGTTGACTGTTTTTGACAAAGCAACCAAATTATCCATTCAGAAAAGACAATCTTTTCAATAAATGGTGAAGAGTAAGTGACTATTATATGTAAAAACATGAACTGAACTCTATACTTTATACCATATGCAAACATTTACTGAAAATGGAGCATAGTCAAAAATCTAAGAGCCAAAGGCACAAGTAATATTTTGATGAAAGGTTTTATACCCTTAATATATACAAAGAATACTTACTACTAGAGCATAGGAAGTCAAACAAGCAACATATTTGCATAAACATTTCACCAAAGAAGGATGAGGTAAAGTGCCTCAATTACCAAAAAACAGTCTTCAAAACACCAATATTTCAAGTTGTTTCTATTTTGACCATGTATTTCTATTCATGGAGGTAATAAATAAAATACAGGCTGGTGAAAGGTGTTGTTGTTGTCATTATTGTTGTTGTTGTGTGAGAAGAAGAGGGAATGGAGAACCAGAATGCTTCCTCAGCCTAGGGTGTTGTCTCTAACACAAGAAGTTTAGGAAGCTATCATATGGTATTTAATTTTTTTGTTTTTCTATTTGTAAAAAATTTGTTTTATTGTATTTTTTTTTCAATTAACATTTAGTTCCCTTATACCTCATTGCTCCCACGATTGAGCTTGGGAGCCTTCCCTCCTCTTGAATTTTTTGAAATAGTTTTAGAAGAAGAGGTATTAGTTCTCCAGATTAGGGAAGTTCTTTGTCATCATTTCTTCAAATATGTCCTTGATCCCTTGCTCACTCTCTTCTACTTCTGGTATTCTCATGATGCAGATTTTGTTACTTTCATGTTGTCCAAATTGTTTCTTAAATTCTCATTTTTAAAAAAATTCCCAAGGCAGGTGAAAGGCAACCACACATTGATGTGTCTCTTCCTCTCTCTCTTTCTCTCTCTCTGGAAATAATAAATAAAATCTTTTAAAAAAAGCAAAACAATACTCCCTTTTCTTTTTGCTCCTGTGCTTGGGTGTTTTTTTTTCCTTTCCTATTTTGCTTTCCAAATCCCATATTCAACTCCCTGCTTCATCTAACCTACTGTTTATTACTTCCAGGGTATTATTTATTTCCACTATTTCATTCTTTATTTCTTACTGGTCCTTTTTTATGATTTCTATGTCTGTCCCTGCCAGTCATTTTGTGGCGAATTGGTTTCTTTTGTCTGTCTGTGATTATAAAGTGTCACTCCAGGTAGTTTTTCAGTTGGTTATTTAAGATGATTTCTCTACAATTTATATATAATTCCAGAATGGTCCTGTGAGGAGGTTTGTGTAACTTCTGCTTTCTTGTCTGCCACCTTGGGTCTAGGATATGATATTTTAGAGTCTAAAAATTAATTATTTTGAAATTATTTTTGACCATATACACCTTACAAAGCTATGTACACTCACAGCTACACATAGACTATTAGAAATTGTGGCCTACATTGGTATTAGACAGTCAGAAGAAGAGCTCACCTAGAACAAATCATTGAAGGGATCCCATTTGATGGATTCTGGCATTGGAGATGCATTAACAAAATGTGGCCTCAGCACTGGTGAAGAGTCTGCTTTTTCCCCATGCAGTCATAAGTTTGGGAAAAACCACAGAGCAGCATGGGGCCTTTTTCTGCAATTTATTTTGACTTTATCCAAGTTACAACTCAGTGTTTGTGCCTCCATCATCTACTCTGTAAGATAAACCTGGAAAAAAGATGGTTATCTTGGTAGATTATTATTATGATTAAATAAGTTAATATTGCATAGTATTTTGAATAGATTCTAACATATAACAAGTGCTCAAGAAGTGTGGACTATTAATAATTTTCTGAATAGTAGGTTATCTCCTTCCTAGTATCTGAAGGGATTCTGGTGTGGCTTTAGTCACTATACCTAATTGGAATTTAGGGAAGTCTATAATATTATTAAAAAGAGGAAATTAATAAGAATATTCATGTTATTTTTTATGGTAAATGATGTGTGACATACATATGACACTAGGATGCAATGCGCTGTAGCACCATGAAATATGGAAGAACACATCTTTTATTTTAAACATTTTTTCACAAATTAAGGGATTAAAGAAATTCCTGGTCTCATTGAAAAAAAAAAAAACATACTCTAACTACTGTTAAATTAAAATGAATTGTATGAAATAGTCAATATTGGAGCATTTATAACCAAGAAAATTTTAATTTCATATTTTTCAATCTAATATGTCATATTCTATTTTTAAATTTTATTTTATTTTATATTTTATATTTTTATTATTTTTAAATTTAACTTTATTGTTGTTGTATTTCATCTGTCCCCTTTTTACTTTTCTCTGTCCCCTTCCTCTCCCACCCACGCCCCCCTAAAGTCAATTCCACTTATTGTCCATGTCCATGGTTCTTCCATGCTAGTTCCTTGACTAAATTGCTCCCCTTCTTTGCTTCCTCCTCCTCCTCCCTCCCCCTCCCCTCTGCCCACTGAAGGTCTATTCATTGTATTCATGTATCTGGTTCTGTTTTGCTTGTTTGTTTGTTTGTTTTGTTCATTATTATCTTGTAATGGGTGAGATCATATGGTATTTATCTTTCACTGACTGGCTTATTTCACTAAGCATAATACTTTCCAGTTCCATCCATGTTTTTGGGCTTTTTTCAATGAGACCGGGACTTGAGACTAGGTTCAACATCAAACTAGTTGAGTCTTCTGTATCTCAGCCTCTCATCTTTCAAATGGGGAAAAAAACTACACTATTATGTGTAATTGAGGATTAAGTGTTATATGTAAGCAAAGTGTTAGATACATTGTAAATGCTCAATAAATGTTTGCTATATTTACTGTTAAAAAAAGAAATTTCTGATGATATTTCATAGAGATTAATTATGTTTCCTATACCATATATAGTTTTAGTTTGATTTTAACTAGCTTTTATAACCCTAAAGATTAATAATTGATTTGGAACTTAAGGGACCCTTTCCCAGGGGTGAAAATTACAGTATAAGTCTACTGTGTACTCTTCATATTCCTAATATCTTCAACACCAGAGAGGAAGTGTCTGTCACTCAGGTTTGTTACCTAAATCTAGGCTCTGTTTACTTGAAGATTAAAATGGATATATTTCTCAGAAAACAATTATTTTAAAGATATAGCTAACTTATCTATCTCCTAATTAGAGAATGATTTAACAGCTCATATTTCTGTGCACTCACTGCTTCAAATGTTTTTTAGTACTCTTTTAGTACTGAGAGACAATTGATGGTGAAATTAGAACAATTTTTGCTGGAACACCAAGTGTTGATGTGCATGAAATAACAGTCACCAACCAGTAGTCTCTCTCTCTCTTATCTCTCTGTCTCTCTCTCATTCACCTTCTACCTTTCCTCACATCAATTTCTGTCATGAAGTCTAGGTTTTATAACCATAAGGGAGCTCCCTAGTTGTCATCATAATTCTGAGGGTTGAATTCATGTGTCCTGGGGTTGGTCATAGAGAATCAAGATGTGTAGACTATGTCTCCTCAGTGAATGAGGTGAATCATTTTACATTTGTTTTGGGTGTACCATAAACTAGTTTTTTATTATCACCCTAGAACACTAGAAAAAAGTGTTTCCAAGTTTATTTTTTCTGTTTTAACTTTGAAGTGGGCAAATCATTCATTTGTTTGGTCAAGTAATGAGAAAACCATGACTTTAGCATGGTGATTTGTTTTCACTTCTTTAAGTTTAGTTCAAGTCATGGACAAAATACTAAGTTCTGTTTTCAGTCTAGAATCTCTTCACTCAATTTCCATTACATAATATGGGTATAACATCATGTATGTACCCCTACAAGAAGAAGGGCAGAGAATAAAACTTGTCACCTTCCATATGACTTTTCTTTAAAGACAGGTCTGAATGTTATTGTATATCAGACTTATACAATATACAATGTAACCACTTCCTCCAACCTATCAATAAAGAGAACTTGGGAGTTTTGGTTAATCTTTCTGAATGTGGGGAATGTATTGATCTTCTAGGGTTGTAGACAAATCAAAGGGATAACATATGATATTTTTAACATATGCATGCATATCTCAACATATACCAATTATACTAGGTATTTAAAAAATAACCATTTCCATGTCATCATTTCAAATAACATGAAAACTTTCTGTTTTAGGTAAGATATAGCATAATTTAACAGTTTTTCTATTGCTGACAATTATTTATTTCCATTGTGAATATGATAAATAATGCTATAAATTAAACATCTTTTATAACAGCTTATGAAAATGACATCTCTCATAAATATATCAGCTTTCATTGTTGTGAAGAATAAAACTTTGAATATATGTTACCTAATTGCTTTGCAGAAAAAGCTATACAAGATTATATCTTAGTCATTATTGATATTGATTACTACTACAATAATTAATTAAGTTACTTTGTTAATTTGATAAGCAAAAATAATGGATTTCAGTATAGATTAAATTTTTTTATTTTAATTCCAAATTTAGAGTGTCACACTACCCAATATAAAACTGCACAGTATCCTACCTTCTGAAACTTTGTGTTAATGTAGACTACCCTAAAAGAATTAGTGTACTATATAGAATCACAATAGCTGTTGTCTTGAACAGAATTTGTTGTTTTTCAGGAAACAGGACTTGATTTCTTATGGCTTCAAGGTATATCATTGGATGTATTTCAAACTCCATCAAAGCATCTAAGTAAATTCATCAACTCAAGTTATTGTGGTATATCACAGTTGGGAATTATCTGCTCTTTCACTGATATTTTAAATTTGGTCAGTGTGATCTGCTGTCACATGAAACATAATTATTTGACAATTACATTTCAATACATTGTGTTTGACATCAATGTGATTTTTAAAAGTTAATATAAATGTGTTTTCTCTCTTAATCAGATTTCAGAACACACACAAAACTTATCTTTTGACTTTCCAAACCTGACCTATGGTGGAGATTAGGGAGGGGAACTGCACTATAGTGACAGAATTCATTCTCCTTGGATTATCAGATGCCCCTGAGCTGAGAGTCTTTCTTTTCATGGTGTTTCTAGTGATCTATGGAGTCACAGTTTTGGGCAACCTGGGTATAATCATACTGATTCAGGTCAGCTCTCAACTTCACACTCCCATGTACTTTTTCCTCAGCCACCTGTCCTTTGTGGATTATTGCTATTCCACAATCATTGTACCAAAGATGCTAGCTAATATTATCAACAAAGACAAAGCCATCTCCTTCCTGGCATGCATGGTGCAGTTTTATTTATTTTGTACTTATGCCATCACTGAGGTCTTCCTGTTGGCCGTGATGGCCTATGACCGCTTTGTGGCCATCAGTAACCCACTGCTGTACATGGTCACCATGTCCCGGAACCTCTGCGTGGAGCTGGTGTCTTGTTGCTACCTCAGTGGGATTGTATATGCTCTGATTCTCTTGTCCTTTGCTCTTGAGATCCCATCCTATAGATCAAATGTGATTGACCACTTCTTTTGTGATCTGCCCCCTCTCTTATCTCTTGCTTGCTCTGATGTCACGATGTATGAACTGTTGGTATACATTGTGGCTTCCTTCAATGAGATCATTACCATTGTGATCATCCTCACCTCCTACTCATTTATTGTCATCACCATCCTGAGGATGCGCTCTGCAGAGGGAAGAAGAAAAGCCTTTTCCACCTGCACCTCCCACCTCACAGCCATCATTGTCTTTCATGGGACAATTCTTTTCACTTACTGCCGGCCCAGTTCTGGCAATAATGCAGATACTGATAAGGTGGCCACGGTGTTCTACACTGTAGTGATTCCCATGCTGAACCCCCTGATCTATAGTCTAAGGAACAAAGATGTGAAAGAAGCTCTCAGAAGTGTAGTGGGCTCCAAAATATTTTCCTCAAAAAATGTTTCACAGTAAAGGGTGGTGGAAGGATGAATTTCTGAAGTGCAGTGTTAGAGGGAGAAAAAAACCAGGTGTACTTTTATGAGTGAGTCATTGTGATATACTTATTTTTTTCTTCTGTACAATTGACCGGGGTAGGGTTGAGCATATTTCCACATTTGCAGCCTACTTCTTTGCTTTTACTCAATCTAAAAAAAATTAATTGGTACATGAAATGGACTGTTAAGATACCCACATTCAGTTTGCTTAAAACAAGGTTAATAAAGTTCTCTTGAGAATCATACTTTCTGCTCAGTTATGAAAACTGTGATTTATTTCAAAATTAAATTCCTTGGCCCTAGCTGGTGTGGCTCAGGGGATTTAGCACTGGCCTGTGAACCCAGGTATTTCTGGTTCGATTCCCAGTCAGGGCACATACCCAGGTTGCAAACCAGGTTTCCAGCCTGGTTCCCAGCTGGAGGCACGTGAAAGGTAACCATGCCTTGATGTTTCCCTTCCTTTCTTTCTCCCCCTTCCCCTCTTTCTAAAAATAATGAATAAAATATTTTAAAAAATTAAATAAAAAATTAAAATATTCCTCTCAATTTACAATGAGGAAACCACCTTTTCCAGTTTATGTGCAGAATGAAATTCCCATATAAGTATATATTTTGTTTGTTGTTCATTTCTTGCCTTGCTTAATGTATTTTTTGTTTTCATTACAGTATCTAACATTTTTGGAACTTTGGATACTGATGTTTAAAAAAATGGAGACACTATTAATAATTATTTCACTGAATTCATAGGAAAATTAAGAGACATTATCATGTGTAAAGAGTTAGAAATATTCATTGACTTAATTAGTTCTATGTTTCTGTCTCTGTGTGCATGTGTGTATATATATCCTTTAAATAGATACCTAAGTTTAATAAGCATTATGAGTGCCATAATTTCTGACTGACCATTTTTATAATTTTATCTTTTATTTTTATCATCATACTTTTTTTACAGTAGGTGGATCAAATGCTTACTATAACTTATAGGTGGATTTCTAGTTTCTTTTTCTTTCATTTTTGTGTGTTTTCTCTTGATGAAATGAGCTTTTTCATCCTTCCTCTATATGTCTAAACCACATTTCTTTCTTCAATCCTGATTCATATGCAACATTGATTATTTGTTTGTACTTCTATTGTGTTTATGTCAGTTTTTACATTATATTTCCTCTTTCAGTATCTCCTTGTATCTACAATGTTAGAAAACACTACACTTGAGTTTGTGAGGTACTATGCTGTGCATTGTAGGCTGTTCAACAGATCCATGGACTCTCTGCACCATATGTCCCCAATACTTCTTTGTTGTGATAATAAAAAATTTTCATGCATTGTGATGTATCCCTTGTGTGTCTGTTCTGGGGGGTGGGTAGTGACTGATGGAAGTAGGTTTGAAAGTAATTTTAGAACAACTGATCTAAAGGGAAAAAGATAAGCATGTGTAGGATAAAGGATTTGTATCTAGAACATGGACAGAATTTCAAAATTAAGCAACACAGTTCTAAGAAAGAAAAGGTAAAAAAACAACATACAAAACAGCACAAGATACCGTGCTGGGCCACTCAGTTGGCTGGAAGGTCTTCTCGTACACTAGCAGGTTGTGGCTTTGATGATGGTCAGGACACATACCTACATTGCAAGTTTGATCCCTGGTTGTGGTGCATATGGAAAGCCACAGATTGTTATTTCTCACATCAATTTCTCTCTCTCTCTCTCTCTGTCACTGAAAATCAATAATAATTAAAAAATTCCCTCAAGTAAGAATTAAAAACATTTTTAAATGCACAGTTGACTACTTCAGTAGATATAGAAAAGGTACCTGACACAATTCAAATCTCATTCAGGATAAAATTTCCAACTAATAGAGAAAATGACTTAAAACTTCCAAACTGGCTTCTAACATTCCACTTAGTGATCACAGAATGAGGGATTTCCCCCCAAATTACAAAAACAATGCAGGATGTTCACTCTCAGTACTTATGATAGATGTTAGATTAATAAGTCAGTCATCTGGATTTATGATAAAGCTAATTTAATTTACAGACTCTATCTATTAAGTAGAAAATGTTTATTATTCCACAAACACAGAACTAATAATTGAGTTCATCACAGTAACAAGATACAAAATCTAAACAGAAAAATAATTTAATTTTTTAGAGTAGCAAAATAATACCCAAATGTGAAATTAAGAAAACAACTTGATGTATAATAACAGTAAAAATACTTAGAAATAAATTTAACAAAAGTAGAGTAGTAGTTAACACCAAAATTATAAAACATAGCATTTATCCTGGTGTAAGGCAGACACATATACCAATATAATATTACTGATAATTAAAAATTAACAGGTTAATGGTTGATTGTTGACAAAGCTACCAAGGCTATTAGTTCAGGAAGGACAATCTTTTCAAAATGTGGTGAAGTGTAATTTATTCATATGTAAAAACATAAACTAAATCTACACTTCATACCATATACAAACATTAACTCAAAATGAAAATAGACAAGAATTTAAGTTCCAAACGCACAAGTTATATATCTGATGAAGGGTTTTCTATCCATCATAAAGAAAGAATACTTACCACTAGATCATAGGTGTCAAACAGGCAAAATATTTGCTTAAACATTTCACCAAAGAAGAATGAGATAAAGGTGCATCAGTGTGAAAATACAGAAAAATTAAAGGCAGCCTTCAAAATATCAATATTTCAAGTTATTTTACTTTGACTCCCAGGTTTATATTCAGGAAAGCAATACACAAAATATGGGGTGGTTAGTTTTTTTATTTCTGTTTTTCTTTTTAGTTGTGAAAATTGATGTGGGGCTGGAGAACCAGAATGTTTCCTCAATCTAGGGTGTTGTCTCTGACACATCAAGTTTAGGAAGATAGGATATGGTTTTAAAGCATAAAAGTTGATTTCCTTAAAATTGTTTTTGACCTACACCCCTTGTAAAGTTTACATGCTTTCTCAGTGACACACATTGACTAGGAGAAACTGGGGCCCACGTACGCTTTAGACAGAAGAGCACACGCAGAAAAGGTCATTGAAGGGGGCTCGTTTGATGGTTTCTGGCTTTGGACATGCATGAGGGCAATGCACCCTCAGCTCTGGCCAGGAGTGTGTTTTGTTCCCAGAGAGCAGCATGGGGTCTTTCTCTGTGGTTCATTTGGACTTTATTCAAGTTACAACTCAGTGCTTGTGCCCTGTCATTTCTTTTGTATGATAGACCTAGAAACAGGATAGTTCTCTTGATAGGTTATCCCAATGATTAAATGAGTCAATATTTTATAATTTTCAGCATGGCTGGTAACATGTAACAAGTGCCCCAGATGTTTGGACAAATAATACTTTTCTGACCAGTATTATTTCCTACTATGTGAAGTGATTCTGGTGTGGTATTAGTCACTATACCTAGCTGGAATTTAGAGGTGTCTGTAATATAAGAAAGGGAGAATTAATAAGAACATTTATGTTATTTTATTATGGTAAAGTGATACATGACACACATATGACACTAGGATGGAATGCCCCCTAGCACTATGAAATCTGGAAGATGTGTCTAGTTTTAAATATTTTTTCACACATTAGGAAATAAAGATTTCCTGATGATATTCCACAGAGATTAATCATGTTTCCTATACCACATGTAGTTTTAGTTTAATTTTAACTAGTTTTTATAGCATTAAAAATTAACAACTGATTAGGAACTTAAGGGACTCATTCCCAAGGGGTTAGAATTACGCTATAAGTCTCTGGGTACCCAAGTCAGCCTAACATCTTCAGTACCAGAGGGGAAGTATTTGTCACTCAGGTTTGTAGCTAAATCTAGGCTCTGGTTACTAGAAAGTAAAATAGGTATATTTTCCAAAAAACAGTTATTTTAAAGGTATAGCTAACTCACCTGTCTCCTAATTAGAGAAGGATTTAACAGACTGTGTTCCTGTGCATTTACTGCTTCAGATGTTTTTGTCTTTTAGTACTGAGAGGCAGTTGGTGGTGAAACTGGAATAATTTCTTCTGGACCGTCAAGTGTTGTTACGTATGAAAGAATACAGGGTCAACCAACAGTAATCTCTCTGTCTCTTTCTCTCTCTCATTCACTTTCCACTTTCTACATTTCTCCACATCAATTTCCATCATATAATCTAGATTTTCTAACCATGAAGAAGCCACCCTAATTTTGAGGGTTGAATTTATGTGTCCCTGAGTTGGTCATGGGGAGTCAGGACGTGTAGACTATCTCTGCTCAGTGAATGAGGTGAGTCCTTTTAGCTTTGTTTTGAGTTTACCATAAGCTAGTTTCTTATTATTAGCCTAGAACACTAGGAAGAAGTGTTTCCAATTTGATTTTTCTGTTTTAACTTTGAAGTGGGCAAATAATTCAGTTTTTATTTTTTGGAGATGGTAAAGTAATGAGAAAACCATGATTTTAGCATGGTGATGTGTTTTCACTTCTTTAAAATTATTTCAAGTTGTGGAGAAAATACCAAGCTTTATTTTCAGTCCAGAATCTCTTCACTCAATTTTCATTACATGTGTATGGCATCATGGGTGTGCCCTTCTAAGGAAGGAAGGCATAGAATAAAACTTGTCACCTTCCATGTGACTTTTCTTTAAGGACAGGTCTGAATGTTATTGTACATCAGACTTACACAATATACAATGTAACCACTTCCTCTAATCTACCAATAGAGAGAACCTGGGAGTTTTTACTCACCCTTTTCTCAAAATGAAGAGTGGATTGATCTTCTAGGGTTGTAGCTGTATGAAAGTGATAACATATTGTATTTTTTACTATATGTATACATACCTCAACATATACATTTTATTTAAATCTATACACATACACCAACTGTACTAGGAATTGTAAAAACTAACTAACTCTACATCACTTGAAAAAATGATAAGATATATGGTAGTGCCTTAGATAAGATACTGTAGTTTAACATAGCTGTATTTGTGACAATCCCCCTTGTGAATATGATAAATAATGCTTCAATATAGCATTGAATACACTTTTTCACAGTTTGTAAATGGAACTAAACATCTATTATAACAGCTTACAAAGAATAAGATCCGTCATGAATATGTCAGCAGCTTTTATTGTTGTCAGGGTTAAGACTTTGAATATATGTTGCCTAATTGCTTTGCAGAAAAATTCATACAAGAGTTAAATCTTTCTGAGTCATTATTGATATTGATCATGATTATAATTAATTACGTTACTTTATTTGACAATTAGAAATGTTGAGGGATTTCAGTATGTCCTTTAAATCTTTGTGTTGTGTTCTGCATAATTCCAAATTCATAGACAGCTCACAAGCCACTAATCTCAGAGACATGTCACACTCCCCAACAAGAAAACTGCACAACACCTCACCTGCTGAAACTTCATGCTAATGATGGGCTGGCCTAAAACAGTTAATGTATATAGGATCACAATAGCTGTTGTCTTGAACAGAATTTATTACATTTTTCAGGGACAGGATTTGATCTCTTGTGGCTTCACAGTATATCATTGGATCTATTTCAAACTCCATCAAACATCTCAGTTAATTCATCACCTCAGGCTGCTGTGGCAGACACATTGGGAATCATATACATTTCTGCTGATGCTTGAAACTTGGTCAGTAGGATCGGTCAGTAGGATCTGCTGCCACGTGGAACATTTACACTATTTGATAATTGTATCTCAAATACATTGTGTTTGACATCAATGTGATTTCTCTTTTTTCCTATTTTTAAAAATACTTTATTTATTATTTTCAGAGAGAGGGAAAGAGAGAGAGGCAGAGGGAGAGAAACATCAACGTATGGCTGCTTTTCACCTGCCTCTAGCTACGGACCTGGCTGGAGACCTGGCTTGCAACCTGGTTATGTTGCCCTGACTGGGAATTGAACCAGCTCTTAAGTTAACATATAAATGTGCTTTTTTCCCCTATTATTTCCATTTCAGGAGACACACAAAACTTATTATTTTGCTTTCTAAACCTGACCTATGGTGGAGATTGGGGAGGAGAACTGCACTGCTATGACAGAGTTCATTCTCCTTGGATTATCAGATGACCCTGAACTGAGAGGCTTTCTTTTCATGGTGTTCTTAGTTATCCATGGAGTCACGGTTATGGCCAACCTGGGTATGATCGCACTGATTCAGATTAGCTCTCAACTTCACACTCCCATGTACTTTTTCCTCAGCCACCTGTCCTTTGTGGATTTTTGCTACTCCATGGTCATTGTGCCAAAGATGCTGTTCAATATCTTAAACCAAGATAAAACAATCTCCTTCCTGGGTTGCATGATACAATTCTACTTGTTTGGCACATGTGTAATTACTGATGTCTTTCTTTTGGCTGTGATGGCCTATGACCGCTTTGTGGCCATCTGTAACCCACTGCTGTACATGGTCACCATGTCCCAGAAACTCCAAATGGTGCTGGTTTCTAGCTGCTACCTCTGTGGGACTGTGTGTGCTCTGATTCACTCGAGTTTAGCTCTTGAGATCCCATCCTATAGATCAAATGTGATTAACCACTTCTTTTGTGATCTGCCCCCTCTCTTATCCCTTGCTTGCTCCGATGTCACTGTGAATGAACTGTTGGTGTACATTGTGGCCTCCTTCAATGAGATCATCACTGTTGTGATCATCCTCACCTCCTACTTGTTTATTGTCATCACCATCCTGAGGATGCGCTCTGCAGAGGGAAGAAGAAAAGCCTTTTCCACCTGTGCCTCCCACCTCACAGCTATTGCTGTTTTACAGGGAACAATCCTTTTCACTTACTGCCGGCCTGGTTCTGGCAACAATGCAGATGTAGACAAAGTGGCTTCGGTATTTTACACTGTAGTGATTCCCATGCTGAATCCCCTGATCTACAGCTTGAGGAACAAGGATGTAAAGGAGGCTCTCAAGAAAGTGTTGGGATCCAAATTGCTCTTTCAGAAGCTTTTTTCTTAGTCAGATTTAGGGTTCCATCAGAAACCTTTAAAGAGGGCCTTTTGGAGTGAATGTTAAAAAAAAGTAAAACAGGGAAGGATTTTACATGCTAGAGATCTATGCATGGTTTATATATTTTCCATATTTCTGTCTTATATGTTTTTCTTATTTCCATCTTATTAAAATCATTGCATTTTTAAATCTTTTCTTGTGGCTCTATTTATTGTCTTTTATTTATCCATCCATTTATAAAGGGATAAATAAATAAATCCACTAACTAATTAACTAAACTGTATTGTGGTATTTTGGCTGGTGTGCCTTGGTGGATTGAGTGCTGGCCTGAGAACCAAAGACTGGCTGGTTCAATTCCCAGTAAGGTCACATGCCTGGGTTGCATGCCAGGTTGTGTTGTCAAGAAAACTGAAGCCTAGTGCCCTGGCTGGTGGCACAGTGGTTAAGGCACTGGCCTGTGAACCCAGAGGTCGCTGGTTCAATTCCCAGCCAGGGCAACATAACTAGGTTGCAAGCCAGGTCTCCAGCCAGGTCAATAGTTGGAGGCAGGTGAAAGGCAACCATACATTGGTGTTTCTCTCCCTCTCTTCTTCTCTCCCTTCCCCTCCCTCTGAAAAATAATAAATAAAATCTTAAAAAAAAAAAAAAAAAGAAAAGAAAACTGAAGCCTAGTTCAAAGCACTATACTTAAAATAATTTTCAGGCAAAATGCCATTTACCTGAATCTCTACTGACCTTAAAATAATATGTGTTTTTAAAAAAATGTAGTTTTCATGCATATAAGTGGAAGAAAACTACTGGTTACAGGGGGAAAAAAAGGCATTTTCAGACTCAGGTTTGAATAATGTTAGAGGTATCAGGTGGGTACTAGTGAAAAAGGTATTAACATATGTGAATAGATGGTGAATTTCAAAAAATTGTGGAAACTAATTTGAAAATATAAACTCACTAGGAATAATGAAAAAACTGAGATAAAGCATGTCCTTATGGGCACAGTGGTAGTCTCAACCTACTTGAGAAAAGCATCAGTGAAAGTTCAGGCATAAAAATGGAAATTACTCAAAATGACATACAAAGAGAAAAAGTGAAGAAACAATGGAAATAGTTACACTGTATGACAATATCAATAGTCAAAAATCACTATATTTAATTTGAATACTCAGGGGAAAAAAATAAAGGTCAAGGCAGAGGAAATGTGTGTAGACAGAATGGCTAAGTATTTTCTAAAATTAACTAAAGATACCAAACCACAGGTCCAAGAATTACTGATAATACCACACAGAATGAACACACACACAACAAAGAAGAAAAAAGATGGAACAATAAACACTAAAAAATTTACTCCTGGACAGCTCTCATTTGCATTATGGGATGTCAGTGCATCCATGGCCTCTATGTGCTTACATGTCACCAGCTCCCCCTTGTAGTTATGACAATGAGAAGTAATCCACAATTAATAGCCAAATGTCCTTTATATATATGTGGGTGCTTATATGTGTGTGTGTGTGTGTGTCTAGGGCAGTGGGTAAAACCACATCCTGATCCTGAACAATTGATTGAAAGAAAGATAAACATTAGAACAGGTTTCTTGCTTAAAAATGAAAGTTAAGAAAAATAAGAGGTTGAAAAATATAAGCGTTATCAAGGAAAAAAATAATAAAGCTCTTACCACAGAGTTGTAAAGATAATAAAATATCTTTCAAAGTTAAATGGCAAAACTCACTTCAAACTTGCAAAAACTAAGGTAGTTTATTATCAGCATACATATATTAACAAAAGTATTAAAATACATTTCCAGGGAGAGGGAAAATCATATCAGGCAGAAATTGAAGTTCATATGAAATAAAAAAATCACTGGAAGCCCTGGCTGGTGGCTCAGTGGATAGGTGTTGGTGCAAACCCAAAGGTCAGTGGTTCAATTCCCAACCAAGGCATCACAACCAGGCTGCAAGCCCGGTCTCCAGCCGGGTCTGTAGCTGGAGGCAGGTGAAAGGCAACCATGTATTGATGTCTCTCACCCTTTCTGCCTCTCTCCTTTATCCTCTCTGAAAAATAATAAATAAAATATTTAATAAAACACTGGTAATTATAGTTAAATGTAAGTATGAAATATATTTTTCTCTTTTTTAATTGTCCTAAAAACATTCTCACAAACTATGGAGGTGTGGAATAATATGATCAAAGTGCTAAAGAAATAAAAACAATAGCAAAAATAGCATTCTATAAAATATTCTAATAGTATAAAGAATAAGACAGTACCTACAACTCTATTTAATGATCAATATAAAACCCATAATTCATTAAATAAGTTTGTTGTTAACTTCTAAAAACTGTCACGATTTTATAAAGAAGAAAAATAATGTCAATAGGGATGTTAAAAATCTTATTTCCAAGGATGACTGAAAATGGCATGAAAAACAAAAGTAGATGAAACAAATCAAGTAAGATACTAAGGTAAGATTTGAATTCAGTCATATCAATAATTATCATGACTATCAGTGTTCCAGACACAACAACGAAAAGATAATGTCATAGTGAACAGAAAGGCAAAACCAAATTCAGAGCTATCTAAAGAAACACCTTGGTTATAAATGTGTAAGTTAAGTATGAAAGGATAGAAAATATCTCATGTGGATATATTATATAGAACTAAGACTTTATAACAGGAAATATGCCCTGGCTGGTGTAATTCAGTGGATTGAGCTCTGGCCTGTGAACCAAGGGGTCGCAGTTCAATTCCCAGTTAGGGCACATGCCTGGGTTGCAGGCCAGAGGCAACCACCTATTGATGTTTCTCACCCTGTCTTTCTCCCTCTCTTCTCTTTATTCTGAAAAGTGATTAAGTAAAAATCTTTATAAAAAAACAGGAAATATTACAGAGGATAAAGAGGCTATAGCATAAAGAAGAAATAATCAATTCATCATTGTACATAATAATATTAAACATGCTGGATGAATGATTGTATATTGTTAAAATACAGTACTCCGTAAACAGATCAACAGATTCAATGAAATTCCAGAAAAAATCTTGCAGAATTTTTAAAATTGACAGGCAGATGCTAAAATATGTACAGTGAGGAGCTAGAAAAATTGGAAGTCAAACTATTGTAAGTTGGAAACTGTCCTTAAAAACTGAAAATTGCAAAATATTATACTTAGTCCTAGTAGTATAAGGTAAATATCCTACATGAGGCCTGTCTGGAAAAAGTCCAAACATTGTGAATATAATGAGAACAGTTTGTATGACATTGATGTAATCTGGCAGCCAATGAGAGTGGGCTGGAATGCACATGTGTGAACAATGATGACTTCACTGTACTAGTCAGTGTGGGTGGAAGATGTGGTTGAGTGAGCATGTGTATTGTAGGCTGTCACATTCAAAATGATTGAGCAAATAGAGCAAAGAATCTGCATCAAATTTGCATTAAGTTTGAACTTTTCTCTGAGGAAACTATTGGGTGATTCATTCAGAAGGCCACAGGTATAGCAGCTGGTGATTGGCAGCTTCATTACAACAATGCACCAGTTTATTCATCAAATCTGGTGCAGTGTTTTTTTTTGTGAAACATCAAATCCCCCAGGTGACTCTTCCCCGCTACATCCCAGACTGGTGCCCTGTGACTTCTGGCTTTTCCCCAAACTAAAATCACCTTTAAAAGGAAAGTAATTTCAGACCATTGATGAGATTCAGGAGAATATGACAGGGCAGCTGATGGTGATTGGAAGAAGCCTGTGAAGTCCCAAGGTGCCTACTTTAAAGGGAACTGAGATATCATTGTCCTATGTACAATGTTCCTTGTATCTTCTCAATGAATGTCTCTAGTTTTTAAATTACATGACTGTCTAGATAGCCCTTGTATATCAGTGTAATAGAATTAAGGGTAAAAAAGAAAACCTAACCATGTGCATGATTGAATGATTTTGAAAACATGTCAAGGCAATTCAGTGGGGGAAAAATAGTCTTTACAATTAATGGGGCTGAGTAACTGGATGTTCACATGCAAGAATGATGACTTTCAACCTTTGCTTCATATCATACACAGGCATGAACTCAAAGTGGATCACTGATATAAAATTTAATAGTAAAAAATACAAATTGTATATTTGATGAAGGATTTTTTTCAATAATATGCAACAAATACAACTAGAGTATGGAAAGTTATATACCATTTTTACAAAAGTCAAAATATTTGAGTAGACAATAATACAACTTAAAAGGAACATTATCATATGTAAAGAAGCAAAGAGTCATACCATGCATTTAAAAATGCCTTAACTGAGGAATTAAAATATTAAACATAGACTCAAGATCAACAATATTCATGACTAGAATTTGTTCTGACCTGCAGGTTTCCATTAATGAGGGTAATTAAACAATTACAGATTGATGAGAGCTTTGGTTTTATTTTGTTAATTGTGAAAAGTGATGTGAAAATGGAGGATCAGAATGTATAATGAGCCCTGGGTGCTGTCTCTGGCACATCAATTGTTGGAACATATAATAGTTGAGGGTATAAAATTATATACTTGAAAAGACTTTTTAATTTAATTTTATGGTTATTATTTAATTATTGAAACTATTACAGATGACTGTCATTACTTTGTCCCCATTGCCTGATTTTATCCAGCCCCCCTCATCCCCCAACCCCCCATCCCCGGACTTCACATTTCTGTTTGTGTCTATGGACTATGCATATGTGCATTTATGTTCTTTGGCTAATCTCTCCAAGTCCTTCCCTCTGCAATCTGTTTGTACTTTCTGTGTACCTAGTGAAGTTTAGGTGTACACATAGATTAGTGGAACACTGTGGCCCACACTGGCATTAGACAGACGGATGAAGATTAACCCAAACAGATCACTGAACAGGTCCTATCTGAAGGCTTCTGGCATTGGGTATGCATTAGGGCAATGTGGCCTCAGGACTGGCTGGGAGGGTGTTATTTTCTCTATCTAGTCATAAGGGTGGAAAAATCTCAGAGTAGTATGGGACAATTTATTTTGACTTTATCCAAGTTACAATTCAGTGCTTGTGTGTCCATCATCTCCTTTGTAAGATACACCTAGAAACAGGGTTATTCTCTTGATTGGTTATCCTGATGATCTGATGATTAAGTGAGTTAATATTGCATAGTATTTAGCGTAGGTACTAATACAAAAGTGCTTGACAGCTATGAATGATTATATAGTTTTCTGATGGGTAGGTTCATTACTTTTATGGTATTTAAAAAATTTTCATGTAGCTTTAGTCATTTTGCCCTATAGGAATTTATACATTTTAAAATGTATAAGGAATATAGATGTTACTATGACAATAATAAGCTGTGACCCACATATGTAATACCAAGGTATAAAATCATAATGTACCATAATATTTAGGAGGCATGTTTTGTTGCGAACAGTTTTTTCCCAAATAGGAATAATTTTGAAAATAATTTTTCTGATGACATTCCATAGAGATTAATTATTATTTGTGTTACATCACACATTATAATTATAATTTTTATATATTTTGTTCCACCATAGAAAAAATAATTGATTTGCAACTTGAGGGACCCATTCCCAGGAGTTTAAATTACAGGATAAGACTCCCTGCACCCTTCTCATCATCCTAACATGTCTAGCACCAGGAAGGAAATGTCTGTCACTCAGATTTGTTAGCTAATGCTAGGCTCTGGTTACGTGAAAATGAAAATGAATATATTTTCCTAGCAAAATATTATTTTAAAGATACACCTTTCTGGTTTGTCTTAAAAATAGAGAATGATTTAAAACTCTATATTCCTGTTTATTTACTGTTTCAAATGTTTTTTGTCTTTTTCTACTGCAAGACAGATAATGGTGAAACTAGAAAGATTTCCTCTGGAACACCAAGTATTGATGTGCATGGAAGAATAGTCAACAAATGGTAGTCTCTCTCCCTTTCTTGCTCTTTTTCTCTCTCCCCTTCTTCTCTTATTTGTTTCCATTTTATTTCCCACCAATTTATGTCATGGAATCTAATTACTTCCTGGATAAATTGATAGAAAATCCATCTTCTTGAGACTGTATTAACATAGGTTATTAGTACAATTAATTAAACTACTTTGCTAATTTGTTATGAAAATTATCATTTTAAGGTATATTTAATTTTCTTTTTACACTGTTCCAAATTCAAAGGGTTTTCATGAGCCACAAATCTCAAAAATGTGTCACCTCTATAATGGGCTTGTGATTAGCTTTGTGTCAGGTTTAAATCTATGTTCCAGATAGATTCAACTAAAATGAAATATATATTTTATAGAACTACAGTAGGTTTTATCCAATTGGATGGAATTTACATGCTTTATAGAATGGGAGTTAATAACTGGGTAGTTTTGAAGTAGATTATTGAATCTGTTTTGAAACCTATCAAACCACTGAACTTTAATTGATCAATGAATCTATTGTGATAGATCAAGTTTGGAATCATTTAACATTTCTGGTAATGTTTAAGTCCATCTTAATCAACTGGACCCACTGAAACAATTAATATTTCAAATGACAACTTTATTTTTGTCACATATCATATATGCTGTTTGATAGATGTGAACATTGTATTGTTCTGAAATTATTTACCTGTTATTATCCAGCTTTTCTTTCTCTTAGAAGAAACACAAAAGTTATTATTTAGTTTCCCAATCTTGTGGCAATGGGGGAAGAGAACTGCACTGCTGTGACAGAGTTCATTCTCCTTGGATTATCAGATGCCCCTGAGCTGAGAGTCTTTCTTTTCATGGTGTTCCTGTTGATCCATGGAGTCACGGTTTTGGGCAACCTGGGTATGATCGCACTGATTCAGGTCAGCTCTCAACTTCACACTCCCATGTACTTTTTCCTCAGCCACCTGTCCTTTGTGGATTATTGCTACTCCACAATCATTGTACCAAAGATGCTGGCCAATATTATAAATGAAGACAAAACTATCTCCTTCCTGGGATGCATGGTGCAGTTTTACTTATTTTGTGCTTATGGAATCACTGAGGTCTTCCTGCTGGCTGTGATGGCCTATGACCGCTTTGTGGCCATCAGTAACCCACTGCTGTACATGGTCACCATGTCCTGGAATCTTTGTGTGGAACTGGTGTCTTGTTGCTATCTTGGTGGGATTATATGTTCTCTGATTCACTTGTGTTTAGCTCTTGAGATCCCATCCTATAGATCAAATGTGATTAACCACTTCTTTTGTGATCTGCCCCCTCTCTTACCTCTTGCTTGCTCTGATGTCACTGTGAACGAGCTGTTATTGTACATTGTGGCTTCCTTCAATGAGATCATTACCATTGTGATCATCCTCACCTCCTACTCATTTATCGTCATCACCATCCTGAGGATGCGCTCTGCAGAGGGAAGAAGAAAAGCCTTTTCCACCTGTGCCTCCCACCTCACAGCCATTGTTGTCTTACAAGGAACAATCCTTTTCACTTACTGCCGGCCTGGTTCTAGCAATAGTGTGGATACTGACAAAGTGGCCTCTGTGTTCTATACTGTAGTGATTCCCATGCTGAATCCCCTGATCTATAGCCTAAGGAACAGAGATGTGAAAGAGGCTCTCAGAAGAGTGGTGGGCTCCAAAATATTTTCATAGAGAAGATTTTGAATTGGAGCATGATGAAAGGATGAATCAGTGGGCTGCAGTGTTGGATTGGAGAAAACAGACAACAAGTAGGTCGTTATGAGTGTCATTTCAAATCACTAATCTTTATACTTACTTTCAATTACCTACTAATCAACATAAATATATTATTAATTTATATGGCAGCTTGACTAAGATCATATCTTGATTCTTTTCATCAGGGCTCTCTAGGAAGTCTTTGTAAAATAATTGAGTATGTTTGTTGTTAGTGTTGAGAACTAATTGCTTTTGTGGAGCTGGAATGTTGTTTTAAACGAACCGTCAATCTTAATGATAATAAACAAAGAAATAACAAATCTAGATTATTGTGTCTATTAGGGAGGATTAATTTTCTGTAATAGTACTAATACTTATTTTAAATGTTCTTATAGGCAAAACTACCTAATTTTCCAATATCTGTAGCATTATATTTATCTTTAAACATTCTCTCATCAATTTTGCTTGAATTATTTATATATATATATGTATATATATATATTTATCATGCACTCCTTATATTAGGTTAAAATTTCAAATTGTTCAGAAACTTATTTGGTTGAAAGATTCTATTTGTTTTTGTGAGAGTAAAATGAAAAGTGACATTCTTGTAGTGGTTTCCTGAAATAATTTTGCATGGTTATATAATTTTAAACTTATAATTATAAATTAGAATAAAGTTTTCAAATATTTGGATATTTAATGTTACAAAAATGTCTTATACACATATAATTAAGCTTTTTTTCCCCTGTATATTGCCACTAACTTAAATTTTAACTTACTTGGCTCAATTGTGTAGTATTAGCTAAACTGTTATAGTGAGGTTGATGGGAATCAATGAACAATTTATATTTAAAATGGAAATCCTAGCCCTGGCTGGTGGCACAGTGGATAAGGCACCAGCATGTGATACCCAAAGGTCTTTGGTTCAATTCCCAGCCAGGGCATACATAACCAGGTTGCAAGCCAGGTCTGTAGCTGGAGGTAGGTGAAAGGCAACCATACATTGATATCTCTCTCCCTCTCTGCCTCTCTCCCTTCCCCGCTCTCTAAAAATAATAAATAAAATCTTTAAAACAACATTTTAAAAAACAAAAACAAGTGGGTGGGGAGGGGGACAGAGGGGAGCAAAAAGGGGATGGATGTTATATAACAACAATAAAATTAAAAAAGAAAAAATATTAAAAAACAAAAAACAAAAACAAGAAAACAAAATAAAATGGAAATCCTTTTTTTTCTGATTCTGTATATTTTAAAATATTAATTTATTGTTATTTTAATACAGTTGTTTCATTTTTCCCCCATTGCTCTTCCCTACCGTACCCACCTCATCCCTTCTCCCACAGCCTATCTCCACCTGTCCATGTTCATGAGTCATTCATGATAACTCATTAACTAAACCCTTTCTTTTCTTTTCTCCCCTCTTTCTCTCCCCTGACTCCTCTGGTCACTGCCATTCTGCTCCCTATTTCCTTGTGCCTAGTTTCTTCCTGCTCATATGATTGTTTTGTTCTTTTCCTGTATTGGGTGAGATCATATGGTATTTGTTTTCTATCTATCTTGGTATAGGATAATTACATTTTAGTGAAGCTAGAAATTTAAATCTAAATTTTATTGTGAGGAAATGAAAATACATTGTTTAAGTTCTCTGACCAGTGCCTTAAAAATTAGTGAGTGATAAAATGAAGATCATACATTGAGATTTCAACCTCAGAAGCACTATACTTTTTAATAAAGACTGATGTAGCATTTCATGTTATTCTGTCCTGTCACATTTGATTTCAAATCATTTTTAGAACCTCTTACAGCTGCTGTGCAGAGCTTGATTTGTATTAGTGTTGATTATTGTTTTACTCATGTGCCTCTTCAATGAATTAATTTTTGAAATCAATATATTAGAATTTCAATTGGATTCTAAAATAATTCACCATAACTTTGATTTGAAGAAAAATTTTATAATTTTTCATGTATATATCATACCTTTTATGTCCATCACGATGACTTCAAATTCATGGATCATTAGATTTCACATTTTTGCTTTGTGCTTAAGTGATATTTAATTTTAGTTACCCTAAAGAATTGTGTTGAAATTATTTGTATTTGTTTTTGTTTTTAATGCCCTTGCTGTGGCTTTGCTGTGCTTTGACTTTCAGCCAAAATTGCATAGAAGTGGCTGGAGTGGATTCTTGTTTTGTTCCTGTTCTTATAGAAAATGCTTTAAGTTTCCATCACCAAGAATGATATTAGCCAAAGGCTTGTTGTATATGGCCTTTGTGATGTTGAGGTACCTTTCAAAATTTTTCATAGGTATTGGACAGTAGTAGGACAATCTGGCTGTGGATACATTTAGAAATAATTTTAACTCAAAAATTGTCTTTTCCAATATAGCTTGATTTATGACAGAGTATGACTAGTATTTATTGAGCATTTCTATGATTAGATTACTACATTTGAGGCTATATTAGTGGTAGACTACTTGATAGGAGTAATCTATTGCAAATTTTCATGAGCCCTTTTCATCAATCTTCATTTTAACAACTTAATAAATATATTCTTTTTATTTATTTTTTATTAAAAACACATCTTGTAATATACTTAGTTTAAAGTGGAATTCTTATGCAGTCTCTAGAGAAATTTACCTTCTTATATTGAGAGAAGTTTAAAAAAGTCTTTAATATTACTTATTAAATGATAAGAAACATATCACAATAACACTTAGTTGAGTTTTGTTAAAACCAATGTAATAAAAGTTTTGCCTAAAGTATAGGAGAAGGCAAACTAGAAAGAGATTTGCTTCTGCCATTACAACTCAAAAAGTTAGATTCTCTGAAAGCTCAGAACTTTTCTGGAACCCACTAGATAGCAGAGGTCACTGGTTAACTAACTCACACAAGCACCAAGTTCCAAGTAACAGAATTTTATAGCTACAGGAAGGGAAAGCATCTAGAGAGGGGTCCGTATGCAAAGCAAAGACCAGGATCTTAGGATGGGTTAGATATGGGGAATATCTGGCAAACCAACTTTCACACAAAGTAAGATAATAGTAGATGAATTTAAAGTTTGTGGAACACTGAGGTATTAATCACATTGTCAACAAAACTGAAGCCTAGCTTAAAGTGTTATACTTAAAATCATTTTTAAGCAAAATACCATTTACTTGAATACCTATTGACCTTCAAATAATATGCATCTTTAAAAAATGCAGAAGTCTCTGGCTCGCAAACTCAAAGATCACTGGTTTGATTCCCAGCCAAGGCAACATAACTAGGTTGCAAGCCAGGTCTCCAGCCAGGTCTGTAGCTGGAGGTAGGTGAAAGACAACCATACATTGATGTTTCTTTCCCTCTCTTCCTCTCTCTGAAAAATAATAAATAAAATCTTAAAAAAAATGAAGTCATGCAAATAAGTGGGAAGAAATAACTGGTTACAGGGAAACAAAGATATTTTCAGACTTAGATCTGGATAATGTTAGAGCTATCGGACCAGCTGTCTTTAGTGAATGTCCAGATATAACAATGAAAAATACTCGAAATGACACATAAGCAAAAAATAAGGGAAGGAACAAGGGAAAATATTTAAGCTGTATGACAATATCAAATAGTCAAAATCAATATATTTGAAACTCAGAGAAAAAATAAAGGTCAGGGTGGAGGAAATGTGTGCAGAGAAAATGGCTAAGCATTTTTTAAAATTAACAAAAGACACCAAACCACAGGTTCAAGCATCTCAGATAATACCAATGGAAATGAACACACTCACAGCACAGAAGAAAAAAGTGAAACAGTAAATACTGAATGTCTTAACATGGAATAATTTACTCGTGGACAGCTCTCAGCTGCACTATAGGTTGTTAAGCACATCCATGGCCTCTACAGGCTGGATGCCAGCAGAACCCCCTTGTAGTTATGACAATGATAAATAATCCACAATTAATGGCCAGATGTCCTCTGTGTGTGTGTGTGTGTGTGTGTGTGTGAGACAGTTGCAGGTCCAATACCACTTCCATTTTCAAACAAATGATCTAAAGAAAGACAGATAAACATCAGAACATATTTCTTGCATAACTCTGAAAGTGAGAAAAAAATAAGCGATTAAAAATTAAAGTGTTCAAGAGAAAAAAATAACAAAATTCTCACCACAGAGTGGTGTAGAAAATAAAGCATCTGTCAAAAATAAATGAAAAAACTATTAAAAAATATATTAATTATTTTCAGAGAGAGGGGAAGGGAGGGAGACAGACAGGGAGAGAGTCATCAATGTATGGTTGCCTTTCACATGCCTCCAGCTATGGACCTGGTTGGAGACCTGGCTTGCAACCTGGTTATATGCCCTGGCTGGGGAATCGAATCAGTGACATTTGGATTTGCAGGCCAGCACCTTATCCACTGTGCCACCAGCCAGGGCTCGACAAAACTATTTTAAAACTTGCAAAACCAAGATAATGGATTATCAGCATACATATACTAACAGAAGTATTAAAATATGTCATCCAGGGAGAGGGAAAATCATATCAGGCAGAAACTGAAGTTCACATGAAATAGAAAACACTGGTAATTACGTTAACTATAAATTTGAAATGCATTTTTCTTATTTTCTTATATTTTTAATTGTTCTAAAAATATCCTCACAAGCTAGAGGAGAGTGGAATAATATGATCAAATTGCTAAAGAAATAAAAATAATAGCAAAAATGTAGCATTTTAAAGAAGTATAATGTAGTGAACTAATAACATAAAGAATAAGACACTACCTAGTACTCTACTGTATCATGATCCATACGAAGCGCATAATTATTTAAATAAGTTTATTGTTAACTCCTAAAAATCACAATTTTACAAAGAAGAAAAATAATGGCAAAAAGGATTAAAAAGATCTCATTTCCAAAGATGATACAAAATGGCATAAAAAAACAAAAATAGGTGAAACAAATAGAATAAAGTACTATGGTAAGATTTGAATTCAATCATATAATAATTACCATAACTATAAGTATTCAGACATAATAATGAAAAGATAAAGAATGTCATATGAACACAAAGGCAAACCAAGTTCTGTGCTATGTAAAGAAACACCTTAATTATGAAGGCATATAAGTTAAGTATAAGAGGATCAAAAATATCTCATATGGATATATTAAAATAAAACTAATACTTGGGAACAGGAGTTATTACAAACAATAAAGAGGCTATAGCATAATGAAGAAGATATCAATTCATCATTGTACATAACAAGATTAAACATGTTGGATGAAGGATTGTCTATTATTAAAATAAAACGACTGTAGGTAGATCAATAGATTCAATAAAATTCCACTAAAAATCTTGCAGGATTTTTACAATTGACAGGCAGATGCTAAAATATGTATAATAAGGAGCTAGAAAAATTGGAAGTCAAACTACTGTTAAGTTGGAAACTGTCCTTAAAAACTGAAAATTACAAAACATTGTACTTAATCCTAGTTGTATAAGGTAAAATATATATGAGGCCTGTCTGGAAAAAGTCCAATCATTGTGAATATAATGAGAATAGTTTGCATGACATTGATGTAACCTGGCAGCCAAAGATAGTGGGCTGGAACGCACATGTGTGAACAATGATGACTACACAGTACTAGTCAGTATGAGTGGAAGTTGAGGTTGAGTGAGCATGTGTATGGTGTGGCTGTAACATTCAAAATGATTGAGCAAATAGAGCAAAGAATCTGCATCAAGTTTGCATTAAGCTTGAATTTGCCTCTGAGAAAACTATTGGACGATTCAGAAGGCCACACTTATAGACAACTGGTGATTGGCAGCTTGATAATAACAATCATACATCAAGTCTTATGTAATGTTTTTTTGGCAAAGCATTCAATTACCCAGGTGACTCAGCCCCACTACAGCCCAGATTTAGCTGCAACTTCTGGCTTTTCCTTAAACTAAAATCACCTTTGCACAAGAAGAGATTTCACACTATTGATGAGAATCAGGAAAATATGACAGGACAGCTGATGGCAATTGGGAGAACTGTGTGAAGTCCTAAGGTGCCTACTTTAAAGGGAACTGAGACATCATTGTCCTATGTACAATGTTCCTTGTATCTTCTCATAAATGTCTCTATTTTTTATATTACATGACTCTCTGGAGAGCCCTTGTATATCAGTGCAATAGAATTAAGGGTAAAAAAGAAAACCCAACTATGTGCATGATTAAATGATTTTGAAAAAGTGTCAAGGCAATTAATTGGAGGAAAACTAGTTCTTTCACTTAATGGGGATGAGTAATTGGATATTCACATGCAAGAATGATGAATTTTAATCTTTGCTTCACATTATCCACAGCCATAAACTCAAAGTGAATCATTGACCTAAAATTTAAGAGTAAAAAGTACAAATGATATATTCGATGAAGAATTTTTGTCAATAATATGCAACAAACACAGCTAGAGTATGGAAAGCCATCTACCATTTTTACAATAGGCAAAATATTTGCTTAGACATTTCACAAAAAATAATATAACCTAAAAGGAATATTATCACATGTGAAGAAGCAAAGAGCCATACCATTTGTTTAAGATACCTTAACTGAGGAATTACAAAATTAAAAATTGCCTCAAGATCAACAATATTTCTACTGAGAATCTCTTCCAGTCCACAGGTTTCTCTAATGGGAGTAATGCAATAATTATGGATTGATAAAAGCTTTTGTTTTGTTTTGTTAATTGTGAAAAGTGATGTGAAAATGGGAGACCAGAATGTATAATGAGCCCTGGGTAATGTCTCTGGTACATCAATTGTTAGAACATATAATAGTTGAAAGTATAAATATTATTTACTTGAAAAGACTTTTAACTTTAACTTTATGATCATTATGTCATTGTTGAAAGTATTACAGATGGCCCTCATTACTTTGCCCAGATTGCCTGAGTCTACCCAGCCCCCCACTCCCTAGGACTTTACCACATTGTTGTTTGTGTCCATGGGCTATGCATATGTGCACTTACGTTTTTTGATTTATCTTTTCCAGTCTTCCCTTCTGCAATCTGTTAGTACCTTCCGATCACATACACCTTATGAAATTTAGGTGTACACTCAATAATAAACATAGATTAGTGGAACACTGTGGCCTACACTGGCATTAGACAGTCGGAAGAAGAGCACACCCAAGCAGATCACTGAAGGCATCCTATCTGAAGGCTTCTGGCATTGGAAATGCATTGGGGCAATATGGCCTCAGCACTGGCTGGGAGTGTGTTATTTTTTCCACCTGGTCATAAGGGTGGGGAAAACGACAGAGCAGCATGTGGCATTTTATTTTGACTTTATCCAAGTTACAACTCAGTGCTTGTGTGTCTGTCATCTCCTTTGTAAGATACACCTAGAAACAGGGTTATTCTCTTGATTGGTTATTCTGATGATTAAATGAATTAATATTGTAAAGCATTTAGAGTAGGTTCTAACACAAAAGTGCCTGCCAACTGTGAATGGTTATATAGTATGGTTTTCTGACGAGTAGGTTCATTACTTTTATGGTATTTAAAAAATTCTCATGTAGTTTTAGTCATTTTGCCCTATAGAATTTACAAGTTTTAAAATTCTTAAGGAATATAGATGTTACTATGACAATAATAAGCTGTGACCCACATATGTAATACCAAGGTATAATATCATAATGTACTACAATATTCAGGAGGCATGTTTTGTTGTGAATAGTTTTTTCCCTAAATGGAGATAATTTTGAAAATAATTTTTCTGATGACATTCCATAGAGATTAATTATTATTTGTGTTACATCACAAATTATATAATTATAATTTTTATATCTTTTGTTCCACCATAGAAATCAATAATTGATTTGCAACTTGAGGGACCCATTCCCAGGAGCTTAAATTACAGGATAAGACTCCATGCACCCTCTTCATCATCCTAATATGTCTAGCACCAGGGAGGAAATGTCTGTCACTTAGATTTGTTAGCTAATGCTAGGCTCTGGTTACTTGAAAATGAAAATGAATGTATTTTCTAGCAAACAATTATTTTAAAAATATAACTTTCTGGTTTGTCTTAAAAATAGAGAATGATTTAAAACTCTATATTCCTGTTTATTTACTGTTTCAAATATTTTTGTCTTTTTCTACTGCAAGACAGATAATGGTGAAACTAGAAAGATTTCCTCTGGAACACCAAGTATTGATGGGCATGGAAGAATAGAGTCAACAAATGGTAATCTCTCTCTCTCTCTCTCTCTTTTCTCTCTCTCTCTCTCTCTCTCTCTCTCTTCTCTTATTTCTTTCCATTTTATTTCCCACCAATTTATGCCATGGAATCTAATTACTTCCTGGATAAATTTATAGAAAAGTTCCATCTTCCTAAGACTATGTTAACATATGTTATTATTAGTATAATTAATTAAACCACTTTGTTAATTTGTTAGGAAATTATCATTTTAAGGTATATTTAATTTTCTTTTTACACTGTTCCAAATTCAAAGGGTTTTCATGAGCCACAAATCTCAAAAATGTGTCACCTCTATAATGGACTTGTGATTAGCTTTGTGTCTGGCTTAAATCTATGTTCCAGGTAGATTCAACTAAAATGAAATATATATTTTATCGAACCACGGTAGGTTTTATCCAATTGGACAGAATTTACATGTTTTTATAGAATGGGAGTTAATAACTGTGTAGTTTTGAAGTAGATTATTGAATCTGTTTTGAAACCCATCAAACCACTGAACTTTAATTGATCAATGAATCTATTGTGTTAGATCAAGTTTGGAATCATTTAACATTTCTGGTAATGTTTAAGTCCATCTTAATCAATGGGACCCACTAAAATAATTAATAATTCAAATTATATGACAACTTATTTTTGTCATATATCATATATGCTGTTTGATAAA
Source organism: Noctilio leporinus (assembly GCA_004026585.1). Taxonomy (NCBI): domain Eukaryota; kingdom Metazoa; phylum Chordata; class Mammalia; order Chiroptera; family Noctilionidae; genus Noctilio; species Noctilio leporinus. Next base: position 48,348 of record PVIW01008909.1, read on the forward strand.
TATGACCATTGTATTATTCTGAAATTATTTACCGGTTATCTTCCTGCTTTTCTTTCTCTTTCTAGAAGAAAGTTATCATTTAGTTTCCCAACCTGGTGGAAATGGAGGAAGAGAACTGCACTGCTGTGACAGAGTTCATTCTCCTTGGATTATCAGATGCTCCTGAGCTGAGAGTCTTTCTTTTCATGGTGTTCCTGTTGATCCATGGAGTCACGGTTTTGGGCAACTTGGGTATGATCGCACTGATTCAGGTCAGCTCTCAACTTCACACTCCCATGTACTTTTTCCTCAGCCACCTGTCTTTTGTGGATTATTGCTATTCCTCAACCATTGTGCCAAAGATGCTAGCAAATACTATAAACAAAGACAAAACCATTTCCTTCCTGGGATGCATGGTGCAGTTTTATTTATTTTGCACTTACGCCATCACTGAATCCTTCCTGCTGGCCGTGATGGCCTATGACCGCTTTGTGGCCATCTGTAACCCACTGCTGTACATGGTCACCATGTCTCGGAATCTCTGTGGGGAACTGGTGTCTTGTTGCTACCTTAGTGGGACTGTATATTCTCTGATTCTCTTGTGTTTTGCTCTTGAGATCCCATTGTATAAATCAAATGTGATTAACCATTTCTTTTGTGATCTGCCTCCTCTCTTATCTCTTGCTTGCTCTGATGTCACTGTGTATGAACTGTTTCTGTATGTTGTGGCTTTCTTCAATGAGATCATTACCATTGTGATCATCCTCACCTCCTACTCATTTATCGTCATCACCATTCTGAGAATGCACTCTGCAGAGGGAAGGCACAAAGCCTTCTCCACCTGTGCCTCCCACCTCACAGCCATTGTTGTCTTTCATGGGACAATCCTTTTCACTTACTGCCGGCCTGGTTCTGGCAACAGTGGGGATACTGACAAGGTGGCCACAGTGTTCTACACTGTAGTGATTCCAATGCTAAATCCCCTGATCTATAGTCTAAGGAACAAAGATGTGAAAGAAGCTCTCAGAAGAGTGGTGGGCTCCAAAATATTTTCCTTCATGATGTTTCAAAGTAGAGGGTGGTAGAAGAATGAGTCAGTGGAATACAGCGTTGGAGTGGAGAGAAAAACCAGAAGGTATGTTTATGAGTGAGTCATTGTGGCTCACTTGGTTTTTCTTCTGTGCAATTGACCAGGGTAGGGTTGAGCATATTTCCACATTTGCAACCTACTTCTTTGCTTTTACTCAATCTAAAATGTTTAAATTGATATGGGTAATGGACTGCCAAGACACCCACATTGAGTTTGCTTAAAACATAAGGTTAGTAAGGATCTCTTGAGAATTATACTTTCTGATCCATTATGAAAATGATGGATTACTTAAAAATCGAATTCCTCTTATTTTGTAATGAAGAGCACACCTTTGTCAGTTCATGTGCAGAATGAGATTCTCATAAAAGTATATGTTTTGTTTGTTGTTCATTTCTTGCTTTGTTTAATGTACTTTTTGTTACTGCAGTGTTTAATGTTTATGGAACTTCAGATACTAATATCTAAAAATGGTGAGAATAATAATAATCATTTCACAGAAATCTTAGTGAAATTAAGTGATATTATCATGTGTAAAGAGCTTAGGAAAATTCATGAACTTAATTAGTTTTCTGTCGCTGACTCTGTGTGCATCTGTGTATGTACGTCTCTTAAGTATATACCTAAGTTTAATAAGCATTCTTATGAGTGTCAACATTTATGACTTTGGCCATTTTTATCATTCTTTTTATTTTTATCATTATGCTTATTTTATAGTAGGTGAATCAAATGCTTACTGTAACTTTAGGTGGATTTCTAGCCTCTATTTCTTTCATTTTTGTGTGTTTGCTCTTGATGAAATGAGCATTTTCATCCTTCCTCTATATGTCTAAGCCATATTTCTTTATTCAATCTTGATTTATTGCAACATTGCTAATTTATTTGTGCTTTTCATGTCCTTATGTCAATTTCTACATTATGTTTCCTCTTTCAATGAAGGTTTTCTCCTTTTAACTGCAATAATGTTAGAAAATACCATGATTGAGTTTGTCAGATACTATGCTGTGTATTATAGGCTGTTCAGCAGTATCCATAGCACCTTCACACCCAACATCACCTTGGGGACCCAATACCAGTTTATGATAATCAAAAATGATAATCAAAATTTTTCATGCATTGTGAAGTGTCCCTTGTGTGTCTGTTCTGGGGTTGGCAGTGATTAATGGAAATAGGTTTGAAATTAACTCTACTTCAGAAAAACTGATATAAAAGGAAAAAGGTAAGCATATGTCTGATAAAGGGTTTGTACCTAGAACACAGACAGAACTTCAAAACTGAGTAACACAGTTCTAAGAAAGAAAAGGTAAAAAAACCAAACAAATAAAAACAAACAAACAAACAAAAAACCAAAACAGCACAAGATACCTGGGCTGAGTTGCTCAATTGGCTAGAGGGTCTTTTCATACACTAACAGGTTATGGCTTTGATGCTGGTCAGGAGACATATTTATGTTGCAGGTTAGGTCCCTGATTGTGGTACATATGGAAAGCCACAGATTGTTATTTCTACATCAATTTCTCTCTCTCTCTCTCTCTCTCTCTCTCTCTCTCTCTCTCTCTCTCTCGCTCTGTCTCTCTCTCTGTCTCTGGAAATCAATAATAATTTAAAAAATCCCCTCAGATGAGAATTTAAAATTTTTAAAAAACCACAAAAACAGTGCAAGAATTTTGAATTGAATGCAAATGAAAACACAATCTGTAATATTTTAAAAGAGGCCACTTTAGATCTTTAAAAGGAAAGAAATATTTCCCAACTACAGCCTTAGATTCCATATTTAGTGAATAGGAAAAAGGAATGCAAACAAATAAACAAAAAAATAAGTTGAAGGACATAAGGAAGACTAGAGTATAACCCAATCATAAATGAAAAATATTATAGAAAATCAGTGAATCAATAAATGGACAAAACTTTATCTAGAATTAGAATGAGAAGATGAGACAAGATAGAAGTTAACATCATCAGGGTGGATGTTGACTTGCAAAAAGTGAAATGACTGTATTAAATATTATGAACAACTTATGTCAAGAATTAGTCAACTTAGATCATAAAAAGAAGAAATTACTTGAACTGATAAGAGAAGAAACAGAAGATCTGAATAGACAAAACAAGCAAATAAATTGGATTTGTAACAAAAATATTTTCTCTTCCTATCAATTATCAAAACACAGATGGCTTCATTGTTTATTTTCAATAAACATCTAATACAGGATATAATACAAATTGTTGATAAGTCATGTCAAAAATAGAGGAAGGGAGCACTTCCCAACCTATTTTATTTAGCAGGTGTTACCCTGACACCAAAGTCAGTAAGGAAATAGAAGGAAAGACAACACAACATAATATCCCTCACAGTTGTACATTAAAAATTCTCAGAAAATACTAGCAGAATAAATCCAAAAACATATATAGAGAATAATAAACCATAATCAATGAGATCTATCCCAGGAAAACAAGGCAGATTTAACAGATAAAAAGCAGTTGATGTAACATGTGACATATAGAATAGAACACAAAAACCAAGTGGCAAATATGGTAGATATGGGAAAGGTACATGACACAATCCAAATCCCATTCAAGATAAAATTTCCAACAAAGTAGAAATAGAGAATATGACTTAAACCTTCCAAACTTGCTTCTATCATTCCACTGAGTGATTTTGTCTGAAACCATAAAAACAATGCAGAATGTCCACTCTCAGTACTTATGATAGATGTTAGATTAATAAGTCAGTCAGTCATCTGGATTTATGATAAAACTAATTTAATTTACAGACTCTACCTTGTAAGTAGAAAATATTGATCACTCCACATACACACAAACACAGTAGAAGTACTAATTGAGTTCATCACAGTAACAAGATACAAAATCAAAACAGAAAAATACATTTATTTTTATATAGTAGCAAAATAATACCCAAATGTGAAATTAAGAAAACAATTTGATGCATAATAATGGGAAATATACTTAGAAATAAATTTAACAAAAGTGGAATAGTAGTTAACACCATAATTATGAAACATGATGTTTGTCCTGATGTAAGGCAGACACATATACCAATATAATATTACTGATAATTAAAAATTAACAGGTTAATGGTTGATTGTTGACAAAATTACAAGGCTGTTAGTTCAGGAAGAACAATCTTTTCAAAATGTGGTGAAGTGTAGTTTATTCATATGTAAAAATATAAACTAAAATCTATACTTTATACCATATACAAACATTAACTCAAAATGGAAATAGACAAGAATTTAAGTTCCAAATGCACAAGTTATACATCTGATGAAGGGTTTTCTATCCATCATAAAGAAAGAATACTTACCACTAGATCATAAGTGTCAAACAGGCAAAATATTTGCTTAAACATTTCACCAAAGAAGGATGAGATTAAGGTGCATCAGTGTGAAAATACAGAAAAATTAAAGGCAGCCTTCAAAATACCAATATTTCAAGTTATTTGTACTTTGACTCCCAGCTTTATATTCAGGAAAGCAATACACAAAATATTGGGTGGTTAAAGATTTTGTTTTTGTTTTTCTTTTTAGTTGTGAAAATTGATGTGGGGCTGGAGAACCAGAATGTTTCCTCAACCTAGGGTGTTGTCTCTGACACATCAAGTTTAGGAAAACAGGATATGGTTTTAAAGCATAAAAATTGATTTCCTTGAAATTGTTTTTGACCATACACCCCGTATAAAGTTTATATGCATTCTCAGTGACACACATTGACTAGGAGAAACTGGGGCCCACGTACGCTTTAGACAGAAGAGCACACGCAGAAGAGGTCATTGAAGGGGGCTCGTTTGATGGTTTCTGGCTTTGGACATGCATGAGGGCAATGCACCCTCAGCTCTGGCCAGGAGTGTGTTTTGTTCCCAGAGAGCAGCATGGGGTCTTTCTCTGTGGTTCATTTGGACTTTATTCAAGTTACAACTCAGTGCTTGTGCCCTGTCATTTCCTTTGTAAGATAGACCTAGAAACAGGATAGTTCTCTTGATAGGTTATCCCAATGATTAAATGAGTCAATATTTTATAATTTTCAGCATGGCTGGTAACATGTAACAAGTGCCCTAGATATTTGAACCAATAATACTTTTCTGACCAGTACTCTTTCCTAGTATGTGAAGTAATTCTGGTGTGGTGTTAGTCACTATACCTAGCTGGAATTTAGAGGTGTCTGTAATATTATAAGAAAGGGAGAATTAATAAGAACATTCATGTTATTTTATTATGGTAAAATGATACCATATCATTATGACACACATATGACAGGATGAAATGCCCCCTAGCGCCATGAAATCTGGAAGATGTGTCTTGTTTTAAATAATTTTTCACATATTAGGGCATTAAAGATTTCCTGATGATATTCCACAGAGATTAATCATGTTTCCTATACCACATGTAGTTTTAGTTTAATTTTAACTAGTTTTTATAGCATTAAAAATTAACAACTGATTAGGAACTTAAGGGACTCATTCCCAAGGGGTTAGAATTACACTATAAGTCTCTGGGTACCCAAGTCAGCCTAACATCTTCAGCACCAGAGGGAAAGTATTTGTCACTCAGGTTTGTAGCTAAATCTAGGCTCTGGTTACTAGAAAGTAAAATAGGTGTATTTCCCAGAAAACAGTTATTTTAAAGATATAGCTAACTCACCTATCTCCTAATTAGAGAATGTTTAACAGATTATGTTCCTGTGCATTTACTGCTTCAGATGCTTTTGTCTTTTAGTACTGAGAGACAGTTGATGGTGAAATTGGAACAATTTCCTCTGAAACACCAAGTTTTAATATGTATGAAAGAATACAGGGTCAACAAACAGTAATCTCTCGCTCTCGTTCACTTTCCACTTTCTACATTTCTCCACATCAATTTCCATCATAGAAACTAGATTTTCTAACTATAAAGGAGCTCCCTAGTTGTCACCCTAATTTTGAGGGTTGAATTTATGTGTCCCTGAGTTGGTCATGGGGAATCAGGATGTGTAGGCTATCTCTGCTCAGTGAATGAGATGAATCCTTTTAGCTTTGTTTTGAGTTTACCATAAACTAGTTTCTTATTATCAGCCTAGAACACTAGGAGGAAGTGTTTCCACTAACAAGAAGCAAAACAGAACCAAGTGTATGAATACAAGGAATAGGCCTGCAGTGGTCAGGGGGAAAGGGGTTGGGGGGAGGGGGGAGGCAGAGGCAAAGAAGGGGAGCAGCTTAGACAAGAACCTAGTATAATGGTTTTTCTGTTTTAACTTTGAAATGGGCAAATAATTCAGTTTTTATTTTTTGGAGAGGGTCAAGTAATAAGAAAACCATGACTTTAGCATGGTGATGTGTTTTCACTTCTTTAAAATTATTTCAAGTTGTGGAGAAAATACCAAGTTCTATTTTCAGTCCAGAATCTCTTCACTCAATTTTCATTACATGTGTTTGGCATCATGGGTGTGCCCTTCTAAGGAAGGAAGGCATAGAATAAAATGTGTTACCTTCCATGTGACTTTTCTTTAAGGACAGGTCTGAATGTTATTGTACATCAGACTTATACAATATACAATGTAACCACTTCCTCTAATCTACCAATAGAGAGAACCTGGGAGAGTTTTCACTCACCCCTTTCTCAAAACGAAGAGTGGATTGATCTTCTATGGTTGTAGCCACATCAAAGTGATAACATATTGTATTTTTTATCATATGTATACATACTTCAACATATACATTTTATTTAAATCTATATACATACACCAACTGTACTAGGAATTGTAAAAAGTAATTTTACACAACTTCAAAAAAACATGATAAGATATACTGTAGTGCCTTACATAAGATATACTATAGTTTAGCATAGCTGTATTTGTGACAATCCCTCTTGTGAATATGATAAATAATGCTTCAATGTAGCTTTGAATACATTTTCACAGTTTGTGAAAGGAACTAAACATCTATTATAACAACTTAGAAAGAATAAGATCTGTCATGAATATATCAGCAGCTTTTATTATTATCAGGGTTGAATATATGTTGCCTAATTGCTTTGCAGAAAAATTCATACAAGAGTTAAATCTTTCTGAGTCGTTATTGATATTGATCATGATTATAATTAATTACGTTATTTTATTTGACATTAAAAATGATGAGGATTTCAGTATGTCCTTTAAATCTTTGTGTTGTGTTCTGCATAATTCCAAATTCATAGACAGCTCACAAGCCACTAATCTCAGAGACATGTCACACTCCCCAACAAGAAAACTGCACAACACCTCACCTGTTGAAACTTCATGCTAATGATGGGCTGGCCTAAAACAGTTAATGTATATAGGATCACAATAGCTGTTGTCTTGAACAGAACTTATTACATTTTTCAGGGACAGGATTTGATCTCTTGTGGTTTCACAGTATATCATTAGATCTATTTCAAACTCCATCAAACATCTCAGTTAATCCATCACCTCAGGCTACTGTGGCAGACACATTGGGAATCATGTACATTTCTGCTGATGCTTGAATCTTGGTCAGTAGGATCTGCTGCCACGTGGAACATTTACAATTATTTCACAATTGTATTTCAAATACATTGTGTTTGACATCAATGTGATTTCTTAAGTTAACATATAAATGTGTTTTTTTCCTATTATTCCCATTTCAGAAGACACACAAAACTTACCATTTGGCTTTCTTTTTTTTTTTTTTTAATTTTATTGTTGTTGTATTACATCCATCCCCTTTTTGCTCCCCTCTGTCCCCCCACCCACCCACCCATTCCCCCCAAAGTCAATCCCACCTGTTGTCCATGTCCATGTTTCCTTTATACTAGGTTTTTGTCTAATCTGCTCCCCATCTTTGCCTCTACCTCTCCCTCCCCCCTACCCCGTTCCCCTGACCACTGAAGGCCTATTCCTTGTATTCATATACTTGGTTCTGTGTTGGTTGTTGTTAGTTTTGTTCATTATTGTCCCGTAAGAGGTGAGATCATATGATATTTGTCCTTCACTGACTGGCTTATTTCACTAAGCATAA
>PVIW01008910.1:0-30524 GCA_004026585.1 Noctilio leporinus
GCCTGTGAACCCAAAGGTCGCAGGTTCGAGTCCCCAGCCAGGGCACATAACTAGGTTGCAAACCAGGTCTCCAGTCAGGTCTGTGGCTGGAGGCAGGTGAAAAGCAACCATACATTGATGTCTCTCTCCCTCTCTGCCTCTTTCCCTTCCCCTCTTTCTAAAAAATAATGAAATAAAATCTTAAGAAAAAAAACTTGAACCCTGGTAGGAAGAATGAAATAGAAGCCACAGGACAAGGATGAGGATGATGATAATGATACTGAAAGTAGATAATAACATCTAACATTACTAAGTGCCTACTGTACGCCTGACTCTGTGCTGAACGCTTCACATGCATTAAAATTGGTGCAACCCTATCAGGTACATATTATTAGAAAAAAAGAGATATGGATGGGTCAAGAAACTTACATAAAATCACACAGCTAATACAAACTACAGCCAGGACTCAAAGCATTTCTATCTTACTGCAAGGCCCATATGCTTAAGATACAACACAATCTACACCTATGATGGATACTAGAGTCACTTTAAAATTCTAACAAAACTCTTAAAAAATATTTCTGAAAGATTCAATTAACTAGATGCACTACAATCCCTTGGAGTGCCTGCATTCAGATGCACAGACTGAGAACAAGGATGATCATAAGCTTAGCGCTAGGGATAAAAACCAAAGTAAGATTCAGCCTCTATCCTTGGTAAGTGACATCTACTCTTAAGTTAGCAGAAATTATAAACTATATTAAAATATTCCAAACCTGAATAGCTCTGTGTGTCAGCTGTTTGCAGAAAGCCCTCACATCAAATTCTGATGACTTCTCTGTGGAGATGGAAAGATCAAATACAAAAACTTTAGGCACACTGTTTTTAAACCAACAAATTTTTAAGTGCTTGACAGTATTTCTTGCCAAATTACTATAAAAGAAGTAAAGGAGGTAAGCAAAGAACTATGAAACAACTTAAAATGCTCAAGCTTAGAAAACATATGCAGCTATTATCATACCTATCTAAACATAATCAACGTGCGTTAAAATGAAAAAGTATGATATTTCTTTCTACACAACCCATGATTATATTGTAATTTCAACAGTTTTATTTATATTCTTTTTAGTATGTGCTCTATCAAAGCGTATTACCTTTGAAGATTTTCTTATTCTTGACTGGCTCTCCAAGATCCACATTATTCTGTAGGTTAAGCGTCGTTTGTTTAGCTTTTTGGGAAATTTTAAGTAAAGTTTCTTCACGGCACCTTAGTGATTGCTCTTTTGTTAAGAACAGTTTATTTAGTAATTTAGTTACTCCTTTAGCTGCAAAAGCTGCAGGCATTTTTTTCTGAAAGACCTCAAAATAGGTCTGTCCTAAAAATTCAACAATATCAGGAGGAAAGGTAAAATCTTTGAAGAAAGGCAATGGCTGAATCCTAGAGACCTCTTGAAGCAATCCAAACAATGGCTCATATAAAGAAATGAGCCTTTTTAGAACACCTTTATAGAGAACCCTAGAGAAAGAAACAGGAGCTCATGAATCAGCCAGCAAGTACAATCTGCAGATTATGTAATAACCACAATTCAAAGCTGAAAATAAATGCCCACCAACCTGCCACTACAAATTAAAAAAAAAAAAAAAAAAGCACTATAGCACATATTTGCAAATAGCCAGATAAGTCTCGCCTTAACAGAAAAACCCAAGTGCAAAATGTTACTTAAAAGTAAATAAAGTCCTAGACAGAAAGTTGCCTCAGAGGATTTTTGCATCAAAATCCTAAGTTTGGATTTATGTAGGTGGTGAGAGTTCAGGTAGATTCCAGGTTCTTCCCATTTTTTCAATTCTTTAAAATTTCTTAAAATAAGCATGTGTCATTGTTGCAGTCATCAAAACTTAATTTTATTATAGAAAAGAAAAATGTTTGACACAAAATAATGATTAGTAATTTTAACACTGTTACCTCTAAGAATAGCAGAATAAAAAAGATGATTAGAAATAGTATTTAAGATATTAAGACATTAAGTAAGGAATCTTGAAAGACAAAATTTTGTTTTCGTATTAATTCAAATTAGAGGTTACCATCCCAATTGTCTCAAATGGCCTAAAACAGGTATCTTTACAAATATGGTCAGATTTTGAGTTCAATTATACATATTGAGAGAGGCAAGAGATGGTCTTTTTGGTTTGCAGCCAATACCAGTGTTCTCGACATCAACTAACTGGACCTCAAAAAGCAGTGGTCTTTCCAGACCCCATGCACTATAGTCCTAGAGCAGAAGAGGGCATTGCATTATTCACAGTTCTTGTTTGCAAGACACAGAAATGGCTCTAGTTAATTAAGCAAAGGTGTTCAGTTAAAAAAAATTAAAATAGGAGCCCTGGCTGGTAGCACAGTGGATAAGGTGCCGGCCTGCGAACCCAAAGGTCGCAGGTTCGATTCCCCAGCCAGGGCACATAACCAGGTTGCAAACCAGGTCTCCATCAGGTCTGTGGCTGGAGGCAGGTGAAATGCAACCATACATTGATGTCTCTCTCCCTCTCTGCCTCTCTCCCTTCCCCTCTTTCTAAAAATAATGAAATAAAATCTTAAAAAAAAAAAAAATTAAAATAATTTAAAAAGTAGTGGTATTTCAGGTGAAAAAATAATCTGGAGCACACAAGGTAGGTCACCACCATTAAAAATTAGAACCCTAACCCTGGCTGGTGGCACAGTGGATAAATCGCTAGCCTGTGAACCCAAAGGTCACTGGTTCAATTCCCAGCCAGGGCAACATAACCAGGTTACAAGCCAGGTCTCCAGCCAGGTCCGTAGCTGGAGGCAGGTGAAAGGCAATCATACATTGATGTCTCTCTCCCTCTCTGCTTCTCTCCCTTCCCCTCTCTGAAAAATAATAAAATCTTAAAAAAAAAAAAAAATTAGAAACCTAGAGGGAAAAAGAAGCAAGTCGTACAACCTGCCTTCATTTTTTTTTTAATTTTATGTGCCCCAGGCATGAAATAGCTCTGGCCACGAATACAGGCAACAAGCTAGGATGAACTAAGGGCTGTACAACTGCTTTGCCCCTGACTGATATAAGAGCCGCACCACCAACCAGGTGTGGCCTTGCCCATTTCCAGGGGGTCCCGCCTTCATTTTAGTTGGCCCAGTTGCTATATGATTATGACAACTATTTTTTAATTATTCCAGTTGCTAATCCTAGGAATTCACTTGCTTAATTATTTAGTTTTGAAGTGATCTCTTGGCTTCAGATTCAAAGCCTCATCTTTTGACACAACCATCAACACTTAGCTCCCAAATCTCCTCCACATAAACTCTGATCAAATGAAACCAAGCTCCCACAACATCAGCATCCCATGGTAAAAAGGATATGACAACCAATGAGAAACCTATGCTGAGCTACAGATGAAAAAGAAATGAAGGCTTTCAAAGGTATACATACCATAATCTGCTCACCAACCCAACCATCACAAGGTTTAAAATAATGAATTCTTGCAAACCTAGATGTTTCACAGTCAAGCTGGAGAATTAAGTTAAAGGTGGAAAACAAAACCAAAGTAATTTGGGTTTTGTAAGTTACATTTATGAAGGAACTAGATTCGAAATAGAAAGAATGTTCTTAAGAAATTAATGCTTAAAACATGTTCTAGTTAACTCATGGAAATCTAAAACTAAAGTAATATACACTCTGCTAGAGTTCTCATTAAATTTAGTTTCTGGCCCTGGCTAGAATGGTGCCAGCCTGCAAACCCAAAGGTCACTGGTTCAATTCCCAACCAGAGCATGTAACCAGGTTGCAAGCCAAGTTTCCAGCCAGGTCTGTAGCTGGAGGCAGGTGAAAGGCAGCCACACACTGATGCTTCTCTCCCTTTCTTCCTTCCTCCCTCCCTGCTCTTCTCTCTAAAAATAATGAATAAAATCTCTTTAAAAAGTTTCAAAGGTTAGTTTCTTTTTTGTATATTTTCATATTTTCACTTTTTTTCTTTTTTTTAATTTACATTTTTTGTTTCCTTTTTGTTGCTAAAATTTAATTTCTAAGATTAAGAATTTCTGTCAGTGTGCTTAGGATAACACGTACTAGAGAGAAAGGCAATCTGTGGCAATGGTTGTATCAGGTAATTCTTGGGAAAAGAAGGTTAAAAAGTGCAACTTTAAGAATTCCCATAGGGCCCTGGCTGGGTGACTGAATTGGTTGGAGCATCATTCTGTACACCAAGAAGGTGGCAGATTCTGTACCGCTCAGGGCACATGCTTAGGTTGTGGATGCACACAAAAGGCAACCAACTGATGTGAGACAGCAATGTCTCTCTCTCCCACCACCTTCTTCTTAAAATCAATACAACTTTTTCTCAGGTGAGGACTTTAAAAAAAAAAAAAGAATTCCCATTGGTTAAAACTCCTACAGGAAACCACCCCCTCCCAGCTTTCAAACAGAAGTACTACTAAATTTATCCAAATAATTCCAATTGAGAAGAAGGTACACTATTTCAGTTGACTCAAGGATACAGGAAGGTCTTGCAGCAACAGTTCAATAAGCGAAGTAACAATTTACAGGCTCCCAAAATCTTCATCAGCACCAGTTCCACCACTGGTTGGCTGGGGATGACACACCCTTTGGTAGATACAGGCAGATTTTCACTTGGAAAAGAAACAGAAAAGTACATTATCTTCATTATTAAATGTAAAGCACTTATATAGCAGTTTTTAAGTGCAGAGTTGAGTTAAGCTCAATTGAGTTAGTTCTGCTCAATGATAACTCAATGAGTTTATGGACACTGATGTTTCATATAATCTTATCACATCCCAGATTTCAGTTCACACCAGTCCCTTCCACAAGCCAACAACAACAACAACAAAAGATTACTTTAAATACTAGATGCTGGCCCTGGCTGGTAGCACAGTGGGTAAGGTGCCTGCCTGCAAACCCAAAGGTCACAGGTTTGGTTCCCCAGCCAGGGCACATAACCAGGTTGCAAGCCAGGTCTCCAGCCAGATCTGTGGCTGGAGGCAGGTGAAAAGCAACCATATGTTGATGTCTCTCTCCCTCTCTGCCTTTCTCCTTTCCCTTCTTTCTAAAAAAATGAAATAAAATCTTTAAAAAATAATAAATTAAATAAAAAATAAATACCAGGTGCCCCTTATGAAAACAAAATTTGTTCAGCTGAGGTATAATTGGTTATATTCCAACACCAAGCAGAAAAAATCCAACAGTAGATCATAGCAAGACAGAGTTCCCACCACAAAGCCCCATTACAGAGCAACTGGACCACTTACTTAGAAAAAAACAACTCAGACAGATCTTGGATTGAACCCTCCAAATTCATGTTTTTTAAACGTTTTAAACATTGTTCAACCTGAAAGGGAAAGAGCAGCTCAAATTCATGTGTGTATAACATAGACAAGGCCACTGATGTGACCTGCAAAAATGTAAGCTCCTTAACAGCAATATATTATCTATAAAAATATATTGTCTATAAAATAGCAACATAGTATCTATTTTATCTACCACTGTAATTCAATACTGAGTAGGCATTTTTATTTATGTTTATTTTTTAAAGATTTTATTCATTATTTTTTTAGAAAGGGGGAAAGGAGGGGAGGGAGAGAGAGAGAGAAAAACATCAGTGTATGGTTGCCTTTTACCTGCCTCCTTCTGGGGACCAGACTGGATACCTGGCTTGCAACATGGTTATGTGCCCTAACTGGGAATTGAACCAGTGACCTTTGGGTTCACAGGCTGGTGCTCAATCCACTGAGCCACACCAGCAGGGCCATTTTTTTTTTCCTAAATGGCATTTTTAATGAAAAAAAAAAGAAAAAAAAAAGGAAAAGAGAAAAGAAGAAAAAAGGTGAGGACCATTCATTATACAAAATATGGTAAGAATTCTGTAGTCCTCATAAAATATCACACAAAGGGCATGCATGGAACTGCATCCAGATGGAAGGACATCAACATCTGGATGGTCACTGATACTGGCAGAGACACTACCTTGCTTGAGTTGCATATATGCTACTAAAAATTGAATCAAAGTTACAGATTCTCTCTTTAATAAGATGTCTTTCAAAATAACGACGGCTATAATCGGTAAATTCTCTTCAGCTTTTCATCGTTTTCAAATTCTGGACACCATCCTTTGAGAGAAGTACTGACAAACCAAGACAGTAAAGCACCTGGGAAACATAGTTAAGTGAGCTATGGTTCAAAAAAAGGGGTGGGGGCAGGTTTTTGAGAAGTTTAGCAAGGAAGAGAGAACATGGAGGAACATAAGAACAGTCTTGATATATTCAAAGTACTGTCACACTGAAGAGGAATCAAGACTATTTTCTATGCTCCACTGAAAGAAGATTAGAGTGAAGCTAACTGTGGTGCCTAGCTTTTGAAGGCAGAAAAAAGAAATCTTAGATGGAAGTTCTTTGTAAACTGTGATATGTTAAGCAGATGTAAGACAGTAGCAATAATAGTAATAGCAGCAGCAGCATGAAACCTGGTGTGTACTCTCAGGAAAGGAAAGGAACATAAAACATGTACACAGATACCTGTACTGCAACACAGACTGTGCTAAATGCCATAAAAGCACAAGTGGGAAGCCCAGATAGCCATGAATCACAAAAAGAGTAGTTCAACTTCATTAATCAAAAGAATGCAACTGAAAATGATATTACCATAATAAATACTTATATTACCCTTAGGAAGAAGTTATTGCTGCTGGTAAGGCTTGAAAAGAGACTTAGAGGATAAGAGAGCCTTTAACAGAGATAGAAGGACTAGGCATTCCGAACGAACAGGCCCAGGTAAGCAAAGACTCAGATGAGGGAACAAACATGGCAGGGGCTTGTGAAGAATGCAGGTTGTCTGGAGTGTAAAACAGCTGAAGGCAAGAGAGAACTAGGAAAACTGAAGCGGACATACCATGGAGGATCTTATAGGCCAACCTAAGACGTCTGGTCTTTATTCAGAAGGCAACAGAGAACCACTAAAAATCAAAGCTGTGTTTTAGGATGATTAATCTCACTTTACTTTACAGAATATACAGACTAGAGAAAAGATCAGTTAAAAGAGCAACAAGACAACTAAGAGCTGACAAGGGTAAGAAAAGATGCAGCCAGAACTGAAAGAACAACTAGATGCATAGCCAGTTTTGACCAATAAATTGACTAGATGGCAGAGCTACATGAAAGGAAGATGCCAAGGAAAAGAAACACCAAATTTTTCTGACTGGATAATTGTTCACAATTTGGAATCCAGGAGAAATTTGTTCAATCTGGAATTAAAGACTCAGAAAGATAAAATCTGTCCAGACATAAAACTTAGGGAAAGACCATGATCCCAAATCTTTCTCTGAATGAAGAAATCATCTTTTTTACCTCAAGTAATGGGTGTGGAAAATTAACCACAGAGCATGAATCTTATAAATGTAAGAGACTGTCTTTTTCTCCCCTGTACACCAAGTACCAGGCACAGTGTCTGACACACAGAAAGTTACCAAAACTACTTGCAAAATAAAAAGAATCAATGAATGAGAATATAAAGAACCCAGTTTAGGAAGCTCTACTCTTTGATGTAGCCCCTAAAATAGAGGGCCCAATTTTGTTTTAAACTCCAAAAATTATATTAAACTACTTTATACAACTTGTTACATACCCATTACCTCTAATATATTACCAATTATATAACCCACAATAAATAAACTACAACTTTGTTCTTTTTATGATTTTAGGATTTTGATTATGCCCTGGAAATTATTTCTTAACACATTATTGACCAGTCATGGAAAAAACTCATGTTTTCAAGCCCAGATGTTGTTGACTGATAACGAGTTAACTTGTGCTTGCACTTGCATTAGCTTTTGCGTAAAACTGCCAGTCAACACTGTGTTAACACTTTGTCTTAATCAAATCAGCATACCCTTGAACTAGGCTAAAGCATTGATTTACTTAGATCATGTATAATGAGATAACTTTTCATAAAAATTACTCACCAGAAACAAGACTGGGAAAGAATTAAAGTTCTTACATGTCACAAGTAATTTACTCAGTTTTCATTAATAACAAAATGTTAAATAGTAGTGTGATCTCCATCAAGTAAACATGTTGAGTCTGAGCACAGGGCTTCCTCCTTACCTGTTTCAGGGCCAAATGAGGCTTGTGGCGGCCCATCCTGTTGTGATTGCTGTAAAGGAGTGCACATAACACATCTGTTTCTGCATCTAACGTTGGACTCTTCAGTGATCGTGTAACAAGACAGCATCCTTGAGTTACAGCTGCAATACAAATGTCTGAAGCAGAGAACTTTAATAAGACAATATGTATTTCAGCATTGTTTTATATAAAAAAACACTGAAAAAACATTTTTTCCTTCTTTCCTTTCTTTTGTTTTAAGATTTTATTATTTTCAGAGAAGGGAATAGAGGCAGAGAGAGAAAGAGACAGAGAGAGAGACATCAATGTATGGTTGCCTTTCATCTGCCTCCAGCTATAGACCTGATTGGAGACCTGGCTTGCAACCTGGTTATGTGCCCTGGCTGGGAATTGAACCAGTGACCTTTGGGTTCACAGGCCAGTGCCTTTATCTACTGTGCCACCAGCCAGGGCTTTTTCTTTTTTTCTTAAAGCAGCAATTTTCACCCTTTTTCATCTCATGGCACACATAAACTACTAAAATTCTGAGAACACCAAAAAATGTATTTTTTACTGATCTGACCAAAAAAATAGGTATAATTTTGATTCATTCACATCAGACAGCTATTGTGTTGGCTTTTGCTATTTTTTTAATTTAGCAATCTAAAGGAAAAGAGGTCAGTGCCCTCAGTCAGATATTGCATGTTTTAAAAATTCTTGGGACACACCAGTGTGCCTGCCACAAGCACACTGGTTGAAAATTTTTTAAAGGAACCAAGAACAATTAATCAGCTTTAACTGTAAAGATGTAATTAATAATTCTAAGTATGTGAGAAGTTTGAAAATGGTGACATGATATAAAGTCCAGAAATCAAAAAGTGTTAAACAAGTATGTCTATCTTTGTGTCACATTTTTATGATTTTCATAATCTTTCATGGAAATATTCTTCAGTCAGTCATTTGGTGCACTCTTAGCATCTTCAGAACCTTGAAGTGGGGCAAATATTGTATACCTATCTGAATCTCCTATTTTGTTATGCAAAAAAGCAAGACAGGGTGGATAAATTCATGCTCTTAAAAGTTAAAGATATTGTACTTGGGTATTACTTTAAGAATATATTAAGAGAAACTAGCATAGCAACTAGAAATTACTAGATGAATGCCTCCACTGAATATGGGCTCAGCAGAAAAAGATAAATGCTTCCAAGTCAGAAAACCTGTGTTCTGGCCCTGGTCAGGTGGCTCAGTTGATTGAAGCATCATCCTATACACCAAAAGGTTACAGGTTCAATTCCCAATCAGGCCACATACCTAGGATTTGGGCTTTCTCTGGTCAGGGTACACAGCAAAGGCAACTGATCAATGTTTTGCTCACACCAATGTTTCTCTCTCTCTCTACCTCCCTCCCTTCCTCTCTCTCTAAAATCAATAAATGTGTCCTAGGGAGAGGATTTAAAAAAAAAAAAAAAAATGCTAAAAAAGAATGGAGAAAAGCTATGTGTTCTGTATGGCTCCAAGGACAGCACTACCATTCTGGATAGAAGGAACACAAAGGCAGATCTCTACACACTTGCTTTTGTCCCAATTATATGAAGCCAGAATGGATTGCCTTGGGGATGGGAAGTGAGTTGATGAATTTCTCCACTTGATAGGAATCCCATTAAGGCATTTCTGAATAAGGAAATCTGAAAACCATATAGGACAATTGGATGTTAAGGATGATGTGATGATTAGACGGGCTATTAGTATTTGATATTAATCAGTAGCAACTATCATTTAAGTGTTTATCTATTGTATCAGGCACTGTTCCAAATGCTTTACCTATAACATTTTTTCATAGTTAGGTACTATTTTTCTCCCCATTTGAAAATGAGTTAAGGCACAGAAAGGGTACACCAGTGATTTTCAACTGGTGTGCCACGGAATTCTCAAGTTATATTTAAGTTGTATTTTATTGTTTATGCTATTACAGTTGTCCCCAAAATTTCTCCCTCTGCCATCTCCACCCAGCCCCCCTCTCCCTCAGGCAATCCTCATACAGTTGTCTGTGTCTATGGGTCACGCATACATGTTCTTTAGCTAATCAATTCTTTCACCTTCTTTTATCCAGTCTCCCCACATCCCCCGCAAAGGCTGTCAGTCTATTCCAGTATGTATGTTTCTGTTTCTATTTTGTTCATTCGAGTCCACATATAAGTGAGACCAGATGGTATTTATCTTTTGCTGACTGGCTTTTTTTACTTAGCATAATAGTCTCCAGGTCCATCCATGCTGTCAAAACAGTGAAGAGTTCCTTCTTTTTTTTTTTTTTTTAATGCTGCATCGTTTTCCATTGTATAAATGTATCAGTGTTTTTATCCATTTATCTCCTGATGGTTTAGGCTCTTTCCAGATCTTGACTACTGTAAATAACACTGCTATGAATATAGCAGTGCATATATTCTTTTGAATTGGTGTTATAAGATTCTTAGGGTACATTCCCAGAAGTGGAATAGCTGGGTCAAAAGGCAGATCTTTTTCAAAATTTTTGAGGAAAGTCCATACTGTTTTCCATAGTGGCTACACCAGTCTGCATTCCCACCAACAGTGCGCTAAGGTTCCCTTTTCTCCACATCCTCACACAATAATTTTTAAAACATGAAATACATGACTATTTAGTCAGGGACACTGGCCTTTTTTTCCTTCATTACCAAATAAAAAAATAACAAAAGCCAACACAATAGCTGTCCAGTGTGAATGAATCAAAATTATACACATTATACAAGTCAGCAAAAATATGTATTTTTGATGTGCCATAGAATTTTATTAGTTTGTGTGCCATGAGATGAACAAAGCTGAAAATCACTGGGTTAGATAATGACAATTACCAGCAAAGGGGAGAGCCAGAATTCAAATTTAGGCAATCTGTCTACTAAGCCCTACTGCCTAAAAATGTCAACACCATCATACATTGGTAAAACACTTTAGTTTAAGAGCACTCTGCCCTATACTAGACTTACGGGGTGATCATTTCTTAGGTTACATAAATGTCTAATCACTTAATAGTACACCTGAAACTAATATATCAACTGTAATTGAAAATTCAAAAGAAAATGTTGATTTATCATTTACTCTGCCAAGCACTTTTCCCAAGTTTGTTTTTAAATATAAGTATTGCTGTTTAACAGATTAAAATTTAAACTTATGTGGAAAAAAAATAAAAAATGCTTGTGTCTATTCTAAACATAGCCATTGACTGTAATTTTAAAACCAAGAGAGCAGACTGCCGAACAGTATTGGGCAATCATTCATTTTGCATGCACTGCTTGAATGCCTACCGTATGCCACGTACTGCTCTAGTTTTGGGGTATATAATGATGATCACATAACATTTAAAATTGAAACTACCTCAGAAAATCTAGATTGTTGTAATTATACATCGTAACTTGTTGGCTATTAATTTACCAATAAAAATAAAACACAAAGAGCATCATTAAAGGCTCCCAACAACCGGTGACGGGAGGGCTAATCCCCTTTTACAAAGAGGAAGAAGAAACCGAAAAAGGTTGCGGTTAGCGGGTCTCCCAGGCGGAGGTCGGGAAACCGGCATAAAGTAAATCGGCCTCCCGGTGGCCTGAGCGAGCACCGGGCTCCCGCGCAGGACTCTTCCCCGACGCTGGCAGCGTCTGCCTCTCTCCGCGCCCTCGGCTCGGGGCTGGGCCTTGAGCTGGCTCGCTCCTGCCAGGCCCTTCGGTAGCAGCAGCGGGTTCACGGAGGGACCGCAGAGCCACAGAGCCTCCAACACTTCTCGGCAAACTCTGAAATAATTCTCTCCAAGGCTCCCACGCCCCCTCCCAGAGCCCCGAGGCCTCCGGAAGTCCCGCCCCCTTCGCGCGTGCGCCGCCCAGCCGGACCGTCTGCCTACTCGCTGGGCGCCTCACTCACCCAGAGCCTCGCCCGGGTCCTGTACTGTCACTGCGCTGAGGCTCCCCGGCTTGGGGATTCTCACTCGGTTCCAAGGCTCCGGGCCTTGCAGGCCCGCAGCCATCCTGCGAGGCGAGGAAGGGCCGTGAAAGGCGGAGCTAGGCAAGGCCAGTACCGCCTAAGACTCACCCTCGAGGAGACCAGGTGGGACGGGGCAGGAAGACGGAAGGGGCGGGGCGGAGCGGGCTGGGGTGGGGCGGGGCAGGAAGACGGAAGGGGCGGGGCGGGCTGGGGTGGGGCGGGGCCAGAGGCGGGGATGGGGGAGGGTCCTTCACGGAGTCGTGGATCCGGCCTAGTCGAGTGAACTAGAAAGGGTCCAGGTAGTCCCCGAAACTCGGAGAGGTCACTTAGGAGAGTTGGGCAGGGGCCAGGGGTCTCTCTCCTGAAATCACAATCAAAATCTCAGAGGTGGAGCGGGGAACTGCGTTTTTTAATGCTCACCCGTAGGGGTTTTAAGGCACAGCCAAGTTTGGCCCAACTGTAGTTGAAGGCATTTTACCGATGTGGAGACTGAGGCCCACCTAGTTGAAGTGGCGCATGCACCCATGATTCTGTCTCGGATGTTAGAGGAAAAGGAAAAAGTGAATAAAAAGGATTATGGAAAGTGTAGAATTTGTAACACAGGAGTGATTTACTTTGAGATAGTCAAGCCTCCTGTACCTTGAGCAATAGCAAAACCGCAGTCCCATCAAAGAAACTTGGGAGTCAGCTGTCAATCCTAACCTCAATATCTAACCTGAAGACTAGACAATATTCCAAGCTCTGCTGATCCTCTCACTTCATTATTACTTTTTAAATAGCTCAGCCCTGACTAGTGTGGCCCAATGTGTTCAGGGAACAGAAAGATCTCCAGTTCTATTTCGCGGTCAGGGGCACATGCCTAGGTTGCTGTCCAGATCCCCCTTTGGGAGAGTGCAAGGGGCAACCCATCAACGTGTCACATACTGATGTTTCTACCTCTCTCTCTTTCTTCCCCTCTCTAAAAAAAATAAAATCTAAAAATAAATTATCCTTTATCTTCAACCACACTGATGCCATCTTACTGAAGTAGTTAAGACTCCTTCAGTAATGTATTAAAGGGGCAGTGTGTGGGTTTCAGAGACACTTTGCCAAGGTTCTAATTAAAGCTATGCCCATTAACTGGCTCTGTGATTTCAGGAAAACTACTTCACACCTCTGAACCCTAGTATCCCAATAATAAAATGAAAATAATACTAGTCTTTACCAAACAGACTTGTAAATACTTTAGAACAGTGCCTGGCATAGAAACATTTACCAGAATTAATATTATTATTATTCTGATGTTTAATACAAGTAGCATTGCCTTCTTGAAACATTGTCCAGGTCAGGACATGCCTTGCACTCGCTCACCTCTCTACCTGGATCATCCTTCTGAAGCTACAACCTTGCTTAGCTCTGGTGTTATCTATCGCCTCTGGGTAATTCTTCCTGAGCATTCCTTCCCCAATCTACATCTTGATAAAAAGACTCCTTTACTTAACGTACTACAGTGTCTTATGTGGACCTCTATGTTAGCTTCCTGTTCCTGCTGTAACAAATCACTACAAATGTCATCACGTAAGACAACAATACAATCATTTTACATTTCTGAAGATCAAGTCCAAAGTCAATTTCACTGGGCTGAAATCATCAGGGCTGATTCCTTCTGGAGGTCCTAGTGGAGAATTCACCTCCTTGCTTTTTCTATCTTCTAAAGACCACTTGCATTTCTTGGTTCATGTCTCCCATCTTCTGTTTTCAAACTCAGTAGCATAGCATCTTCCATTCTCCTTCCACCCTGTCTCATCCTCCTATTTGCCTCCCTCTTAAAAGGACCCTAGTGATTACATTGAGTTCACCAAAATAATAAGATAATCTCCCCATCTCAAAATCTTTAACTTAATCATATCTACAAATTCTGTTTTGCAATGTAAAGTAATATAGTCACAGATTCTGGCGATTAGGATGTGGATATTATTGGGGAGGCATCATTCAGCCTACCATAGACTCACAAAATTTACCTCATTTTATTGTATTAGTTTGTATATTTGTATGTCTCCTCCAATGGCGTGTGAGTTTACTGAAGGCAGTACTATCAGTATAGGTTACTGATCCCTGTACCTCAATGCTATGCTCAGAACCTGGCAAAGCTCAAATGTTGTAGGACTTCAGTAAATGTAACAGCTTTATTGAGGTATAATTGATATACAAAGAACTGCACATATTTAATGTCTGCAATTTCATGAGTTTCTCAGTATTCCCTGGCTAAGACACTACATGATGCTTCAATAAGAGTTTTTGAAGGTTGAATAGGGTTTTCCCAGGCAGATAAGGGAAGGAGGACATTACTGGCAGGGTGGTATTAATCAACATGGTTTGGAAGACACACTGGTGCTGGATCAGTATTGCTGGAGCACGATGTGTGCTGGAGGATAAGGTGGAAGTACGGGTGCCAGATCATGGGCAGAATTTGGATTTTACCCTGAAGACAGGTGGCTCTGGAACCTGGCTGATTAGAATTACCTGGATAGCTTCTAAAAATAGTTCCTCAGGCCCCACTTTGGAAATTTGTATTCATTAGGTCTGAGTAGGGTGTTAATTTGTGTTAATCTGTGTTTTGTGAAAGCTACTTGTGGTGGTGTTTGGGGTTGGAGAGCCTTTGCTGTAGGTGATAAAGGAGTCATGGAGTCTCAGGCAGAGCAATTTCAGTCACCTTGCTCAGAGGAAGAGCACACTGGAGAATAGATTTTAAAACAACAAGGCTAGCTCTTGCTGGTGTGGCTCAGTGGACTGAGCACTGGACTGTGAACTGAAAGGTTGCTGGTTCAATTCCCAGTAAGGATATATGCCTGGGTTGTGGGCCATCAATGTTTTTCTCCCTCTTTCTCCCTCCTTTCTCCTCTCTCAAAAAAATATATAAATAAAGTATTGTGTTGCATTCAAAAGAACGGGTTTAGGCAGGGATAATGAGAAAACTTTTGATATACTGAGTTTGAGACTGCCCATGGGCTGCCCACAAAAATATGTCCAATTCACCAGATAAATAAATGGGACTATAGTTCAGAGGGTGCTTACAAAGAGAGGAAGTAGAAGCCCTGGCTGGTGGCTCAGTGGGTAAGGTGCTGGCCTGTGAACCCAAAAGTCACTGGTTCAGTTCCCAGCCAGGGCACATAACCAGGTCTCCAACCAGGTCTCCAGCCAGGTCCTTAGCTAGAGGCAGGTGAAAGGCAACTGTACATTTATGTCTCTCTCCCTCTCTGCCTCTCTCCCTTCCCTTCTCTCTGAAAACAATAAATAAAATATTTTTTTAAATAAAAGTATAAGAAATATTTATTTAAAAAAACAAAATAACCCCAGCCAGGGCACATAACCAGGTTGCAAGCCAGATCTCCAGCCAGGTCTGCGGCTGGAGGCAGGTGAAAGGCAAACGTACATTGATTCTTCTCTCTGTCTCTGCCTCTCTCCCATCCCCTCTCTCTGGAAATAATAAAATCTTTTTAAAAAAATTTTTAATAAATAAAGATAAAATAAACAAAATAAAATAACAAAGAGGAAGTAGAGATAGTGAATATAGGATGTTTTAAAAGCTTAGGTGAGAAGGGAAGACAGTTTATATGGTAACAGTGAGATCAGGATCAAGAAGGTTGTGTAGGGTATTGTTTTGTTCTGATTTTAAGGACAATGTATCAGTCAGGGTTCTAACAGTCAACCAAACCAATGAAAAAGATGATAGATGATGTGAGAGAGAGAGAGAGAATTTTTAAGGGATTTATTGAAAGAAATTGGCTTACATGATTGTGGGGGTTGTATAGCCAAGTCTCAGACCTATATGTCAGGCCATCGGGAAGGACAGGCTGGAAACTCTCAGGCAGGAGCTGAAACCGCTGTCCACAGTAGTATTTCTTCTTCCTCCTCCCTATCTTCAGGGAAACCTGAGTTCTGTTCTGTAGGCTTTTAAAACTGTCTAGATTAGGCTCACCCAAATTACCCCAGATAATCTTTTTTATGTTGAGTCAACTGATTGTAGCTGATAATCACATCTATAGAATACCTTTACAGCAACACCAAAACCACAATTTAATTGAATAACTGAGTAGTAGAGCCTAGCCAAACTGACACATAAAACTGACCATGAGAGACTGGAGATGTTTTGATCTCACTTATAGTCTAAGGGAAAAGAGCCAAAACGGAAAGAAGCTGGGCACACTAGAGAGATAAAGGGGAAGGAATTGATGGAGCAAGACCCATTATTTATTCAGTAAACTATCTGAGCATCAGCTGTTCACCAGGCACCACACCAGGTCCCAGAGGAGATAAGCAGGGATGGGATCAAGTGCTTAGATGGAGGGATAGATGTAAATTTTGAAAAGCCTTTTTTTTTTTGAGCCAGAAGAATATTAAAGATATCTTTAGATGTGGAATTTGGGGGTGAGGTAATGAATAGATGGTTTGGAACCCACTGTTGTAAATCAGTAAATATGTATTGATATGAGAAATGTTTGGTGATGGGGCAAAGAGTTTTCAAAAGTAGTTTAGAAAACTATGAATAATGTGATTCCATGAAAAAATACAGATAGGAGAAATTGGGAAGGATCTAAATGAAAGTGTTAATAATGATTATATTTCCAGCAGTAGGATGGATCTTTTTTCTTCTATGCTTATTTGTATTTTCTGTTTAAAGGAAATAAATAAATAAATATTTTCATTGTAATGAGGAAAAAAATATTTTTAATTCCAAAATAGTGTGTGCCAAACTCTTAGCAGTGTGTTTGGTTATGTGTGTGCACACCTCACCAATATATGCAGAGGCAAATACTTTTGACCCATCCAACTGTGGAATCTGAGCTTCAATTCCATCCTATATTTTTGTGATTTTGTGGCTGGGATGGCAAAACCACACCATCTTTGCCAGCTGGTAGTTATACCAGCATGGACCCTAGAAAACGGTTGGAAGGCAAGAGAGGAGAGATAGCACTTGTTCCTTCTTGTTTGGTCCCTTATTACTAGAGTCTAGCCTGACAACAGCTCTTCATCTCAAGTAATGGCAGCTGTTTCTAGTCCCTAACTCTTTCTGACATAGCTAAAGAACTAGTTGACCCCTCAGAGGTACTAGCAACAACTGGATGATGTTCTGCCCTCAAAAATCTGGGCCCCAAATCTGCAGATCCCTTCCTCCAGAAGTCTAAATTCTGATAACCCCAAGCTCTGTTCCTTGTTTCCCCAGCTCCAGGGGTTTATATGTAACTGTTTTCAGCACTTATCTCTGTGTTGCCTCAGTGCTGCATGTGTGCTTTTCAGTTCTTAAACATTCTTTAACCAATTCCTTATATTAACTTTTCTCTGGTGAGATAGTTATTAACTATGATCCTGCTACACTAATGGACCCTAACTGATATGGGACTTAAAAAGAAAAGTGGTCCTAGGAAACAGCCCCTCAAAATGAGATTCTGAGGTTGGTTTAGCCATGTCCTGAGCTTTGAACACAGTAGTGATCTCCTTTCCAAGGGGAAATGTGATATGAGAAATCACACTATTCTGTGACATAGGGCTCAATCACCTGAGGCTGATAGTGATGAAATGCTTTCTGAAGCCCTAGAGAGACCAGATGACAACTCTGCTACAAGCAATAGCAATGACACTTCTGAGTGCACTTGGAGTGCCTACCAAAAATGACAAGCTCAGATCTTTAATTTTTACCTCAAGTCATAGAGAATCAGAGAGCTTCTATGGTGGCCCTAAAAGAATTACTTATTTCTTATAGTTAGGTGCAGGGCCAGCCTTGACCCCAAATTTAATTCTATGGGTTGCAGAATTGTAACATGAAAAGAATCCATAAATTGCAAGTCTTGTATATGAAAGGGCACTGATTGGTAAGAAAGAATCAGAAACTTGGAATAGGAATTATCTAGTTTGACTTGGGAAAAATTGAAAATCTTGGAGCAGCCCACCTGCTTGTACCTAAGGAGAATGGTGTAAAGACCCTATAATAACCTCAAGACCCATCTGAGCCACTTCTCATTACCTCTGCAGCTATAACTCAAGTCAGATCAAAGTTTGCTACAGGAGCACAAGTACAATTACATAAAGATAGTTTATACTAGAAAATGTCATTTTTATTGACAAAAACTGAAGTAATCGTGGGTCTTAAGATTATTAGACTAAAGAGGACAGACTGTTTTTGAAAAACTGGGTTAGACCAAATCTGTATGTATGGGTCATCATATGAGTTACTAGAGACTTTTACAGTTAGAAGTATGTCTAATAGTTTTCTTTTCTTTTTTTTTTCTAATTTTTTAAAAGATTTTATTTATTATTTTTAGAAAGAGGGGAAGAGAGAGAGGCAGACAGACATCAGTGTATGGTTGCTTTTCACCTGCCTCCAGCCACAGACCTGACTGGAGACCTGGTTTGCAACCTTGTTATGTGCCCTGGCTGGGGAATTGAACCTGCGACCTTTGGGTTTGCAGGCTGGTGCCTTATCCACTGTGCTACCAGCCAGGGCTTAATAGTTTTCTTTGTTGGCTGACACTTGACCTCAGCTACAGCCTATATTCAGTGAAGGTAAGATGCTAGCATTTTCCTGGCATAATGTAGAAAAAGGAATTCAAAGGTGCAGGGAGGTTGGAATGATGGAATAAATATATAATCTGTGATCTGCACAACTATCCACAGCTGTGTACCCCTAACTATATCCTCTGAGAGGTCACTTCCTCCACTGAGGCACTGAGAAGTATAGTAATGCGGGGCCACCTATATCCTCATAAAGTGTTCTGACACCATCTCCTGTAGCTAGGATGATGACAGGAGACACCAACTATTGAAATTGGCTCACTGATTTCAGTGGAGATGATGGGAATCCAGAATGACAAAGGCAAGTGACAGCAAATAACCATGAGAGACAAGACTGGTGAACTTACTAGGCAATAGGGACAAAATGTTAACCAATTGTTTTGGCTAACATGGGTCTTAAGTAGTGGCTAATTGATATCATTGTCTTTGGGACTTGAGTTAATTGCAGACTATGAAAATATTACGTCATCTTCATAGGAGTCAGAAATTAATTTGGGCTTTTTTTTTTTTGGTTTTTTGTTTTAATTTTATTTATTTTTTAAAGATTTTATTTATTATTTTTAGAGAGAGGGGAAAGGAGGGAAGTGGAGAGGGAGAGAGACATCAGTGTGTAATTGCCTTTCACCTGCCTCCAGCTACTGACCTGAATGGAGACCTGGCTTGCAACCTGGTTATGAGCCCTGAGTGGGAATCGAACCACCAACCTTTGGGTTCACAGGCCAGTACCTTATCCACTGTTGCCACCAGCCAGGGCAGGAGTCAGAAACCTAATCTGAGCACCAAAATGGGTAAATGTGACTTCTTACCAAGTTTCTAGACTTAACATAGATTCCTCTAATAGATAAGAAAGATGCTCATCACTATCATTTATGGTAACAACATTTTGGAAATATATATTATCCATGTATCAATTATCTATTGCTTGGTAACCATCAACAACCTAGTGACTTAAAATAATCATTTTATGCTGGCACTTGTGAGGGTAAGGAACTTAGGCAGGGCTCTGCAAGGACAACTTATTTCTCCTCCACACAATGTTGTCTGGGAGTTTGACTGGATCCGGAGGACCCAAGATGGCCTCACTCACAGGTATCGCATCCTCCCTCCCCACCCACCCCACCCCAGGATGACTCAAATGGCTGAGGGGGAGCCAGGATTGTCAGATCTCTCTCTTCGCAGCATTAGCTGGGGCCTTGGTTCTTCTTAATATGGCTTCCCTCTCCGTGTGATATGTCTTCCTCCAGGACCGGTCTCCCCACATTGACACTCTCATCAATAGAATAACCTGAACTTCTTTACATGGCAGCTGGGATCCACCCTGAGCAAAAGCAGATGCTACAAGCCCTCTTACAGCCTGGGCTCCGAAGTCCTTGAATGCCACTTCCACCACATTCTGTTGGCCTAAACAAATCATAAGGGTAGCCCAGATTTAAGGAATGGGAAAACAGACTTTAGATCTTATTGGAAAAAGCAATAAAGACACATTGTGAAGAGGATGGGCACAGGAAGACAGGTTTCATTCATTAGGAGTCATGTTTAACAACCTACTATGGGGTAATAAATGTTTCTTTAAAAAATTATGGTATATCCATGGCCTGAAAAACAGGGTAGAGAAGACTATAGCAAGCAGACCCAAAATATACTATATAATAGTTCAAACACAATAAATATTTATTTTCACCCACCTTGTGTTCAATATGTGATTATTGAAACATTTAGGGACCTTCCATTCTGTGACTTTGAGTTTCCCTAGGGCCTTCTTCTTATCATCTGCATCTTGGTAGTAGAAGGGGAAATAGAAAACATAAAGGAAACACATCTGCCTCTTAAAAGCAGTGGCTCAAAAATAGCATATATCATATTTCATTGGCTACACCCAACTTCAAGGGAAGTCTGAAAACAGTCTGGTACATGTCCGAGAAAGAGCAAATAGATTTTGGTGAACCACTAGAAAGTTCTGCCACAGTCATATTTTAAAGGTATGTTATAGAACAGGGAAAAGCTCACAGTATAGTGAATGAATAAAAGAGCTTATAAAACATGATATACAGCATGACTCCAAGTTGGAGAAGGACAAAGAAAGATGTCTTATCTGAAGCGAAAATGATGCCAAGATATTAAAATAATTACTTCTGGTTGGTAAGAACAGAGAAGAATTTTATTTTCTATTTTCATTTTCAGAATTGTGCGCGATGAACACAAATTACCTCTAACATCATAAGTGATATTTTAATTTTAATTTTTTCAATTACATTCTACGTTCAATATTATTTTATATTAGTTTCAGGTATACAGCATAGTGGTTAGACAATCATCCATTTCACAAAGTGTTGCCCGTGGTATTTCCTGCACCTGCCTGGCACCATACTCAAATGTAGTTATTACAATATTCTTATTCTACAATATGGACGGTATTCTTTATGCTGTACATTATGCCCATGACTATTCTATAACTGCCAATCTGCATTTAACAATCTCTTCACCTTTTCCACCCAGTCTCCCAACCCTATTTTCCTCTGGAAACCAAATAAATAATATTTTTAAATGTTAAACATATCTAAATTATATCTAATATCTAAATTATAAATTATCTTTTAGCAAGGATCATTGCTGGCAATCAATCTTCTATCTCAACTTCTAGAACCTCATAGAAATGGGGGAAAAAATGTCCATTGATAGCATTATTGTTGCTACTCTTATTTTCTGAGGTATTTAGAGTCCAGCACACAATTTTAATGCAGACTATCCCTAATTTAGAAAAGCCATTTCTAAGTGAAGTTGTATGCATTCTCCCAAACAGTATTGTAGAGGGTGAGAATGGAAATCCAGAACCAGCCCACCAAACCCACTTCACTGCAACCGTACCTGACATACACCTACCATTGACTCCATAGAGCCCAACTCTGGACCCCCAGGATTATGACAAAAATGTTCTTTCCATAATCAAGATAGCAGCAGTACATCTTTCCTCACCTTGTGTTGCCCTCGCCCCAACAAACCCTGGCAGCCAGAGTAGCAGCTTATACCCTGCTGTGTCCCCAGAACCAGTTCTCCACATATGGAATGTAGAAGCAGGGGCTCCCACCTGACATGGTGGGAGAGAGCGGGTGGAGGGGAAAGCTGAACTCTAGGCCTGGGGTTCCCATGTGTCATGATCACAAGAGACCTAGGATTCTGGGGATGTTGTGGTGGGATATTAGGATAATGAGGAAAATGCTAGGGACTCCTGGAATGGGGAAGAGATGTCTTCCTTGTTCACTTTCCCCTTCAGTGAAGTGCTGTCACTCCTCTCCATCCTCACAGCTATTCCATTGTCCTCATTTACAGTAACCTTTGCATCCACTTCACTCCGGTCCTGCACTTTTTTAAAAAAAGATTTTATTTATTATTTTTAGAGAGAAGGGAAGGGGGAGAGGTGGAAAGAGAGAGGGAGAAAAATCAATGTATGGTTGCCTTTCACCTGCCTCCAGCTATGGACCTGGCTAGAGACCTGGCTTGCAACCTGGTTATGTTGCCCTGGCTGGGAATCAAACCAGCAACCTTTGGGTTCGCAGGCTGGTGCCTTATCCACTGTGCCACCAGCCAGAGCTAGTCATGCACTCTTGACTCATATCCCAAATTTTACTGTCACTCGAAATTCTTTAATCTCAGAAACCGTAAACTCAGACATTTCCCTTCCTGACAAATAGCTTCCTGTCCTTTCAACTTTCTTTCTCAAATTACTCCTTATAACTATGATCCTAAACATCACTGAATCACCAGCCCTTAACCCTCCATGCTTTCCCCATCAGTACCCCCCACCTTCACCCTTATTTCTATATGGCTTAAATTCTTCCAGTCTATCTTGTCAATGTTTTCAATTTCCTCACCTGATTGTATCCCCACCAGTGTTCACCTGGCAAATACCCATCCCTATAATAATTCTACTCTGAATTTTCTGTGATTGCAGAAAAATGCACAAGTCCTCAGACAAGAACTCTTTTGACTCCCTAACACCAAACCTACAAATTTATTTGTTCCCATACCCATCCTGTCTTCTGTTCCTCCAGTTACAATGGATAAGGTGATCCACCCCTTTGTATTCTATTCCCCCATTCTTCTGCCTTCTCACACACCTCAGACAATAAAAGAATCCCCTCCTCTCAAACATCAACAATATACCCTCCTCTACTGGCCCTTTTCCATCAGCATTTAAATGTAAACAAGTCTCTCCCATGTTGGACAAAACAAACTCCTCCCTCCATTTCAGGGTTTCTCCACTGGCTGTCCTCTCTCTCTCCTTTCCCTTCCCCAAGGGAAGAGGAGAGACAGATTAATTCCACAGCCAAACTGCTTGAAAGTCCAACACCTTCTTCACCACCTACTCAATTTTCAACTCATTGCAATTTGGTTCCTAACTTACTGTTAAAATTACTGTATCAGTCAGCATGCCAGGAGGAAGCAGAGTTCATCCAAGATGGTTCAGAAGAAGGGATTACTTCCGGCGAGGTAGGCAACAGATGTGATGGCAATGCTCCGAGAGAGCAGGGGCCGTGGGGACCCATTATCGTTGCTGGGGCTGCAGAGACAGAGAAGGAGCTAGAATAGTGAGAACTGGAACCAGGAAGAAGAGGACCCCTGGTGGGATCTGAAGTCACAGTGGAAAGCACCAACTTTCAAAAACCAGACACCAAAGCAGGGAAGGACTGGGGGAAATATCTCGCCCTTTTCTGCCTTCCCAACCTGCCATTGACTCCCATTGGCCAAGCTCATTTGGAAGGCAGTTACCCACTGGTGTTTTCTACCCACTCTCAGGGCTACATCCATAAATGGAAAACACCAGTCTACCTCAGCTCAGATTTCTCTCCTGAGCCTCCGAGTTCAGCAAAGATAACTGCAGCGTCTGTGTCACATCACCTGGTGATCCTGAAGCACCTCATGTTCCACATGTCCCAAATTGAATTCTCCTGCCACACTTCTGAACATTGCATCCTTTTTTGTTTCACTGGATAATCTTTCTGTTCACCCAGCATTGCAAGCCATTCTCTTTGCTGCTGATTGAATGACTTCTAAAATGAAAAAATGTCATCGTTTTACTCCTTTGCTGTCAATGGCTGATTACTTGCATAATCAAGCCTGAACATCTTCACCTTGTGTCAAAGATTGCTGGCTGTTCAGTAAATCCATATTCTCCTCTTACTCCTGGTGCACTGGTGGGCTCCTCTTCCCAGCCTCTCTTGAATTAAGGGTGAATATATGAAAGACCAAGTTCTAGCCAGTGGATGCCATTCCCAGAACCACATACACTCTTTCCCCTTCAGCAGTTAGGATGAAGCCCTAGGGGATGGCAAGGCCACAGGTGGAATCATTGCCTGGAAGAAAGCCACTGCCCACCAGGAACACCTGCTCAGACCATTAGGTGACCTGGGAATATCTTTTGATCAAAAATTGACATGCAAACAGGTTACATGGCAAATATTTCATGGAAACCAGATTTGAATCCAGACTACCTTATACCCGAAGCTATTAAGCCCTGTGTATTGTTTTTATTATTACACATTAAACATCTTTATTCGATTGCTTAATTGGCTGTCTCCATTCAGTAAAAGCTTTTTCAGAAAAGGGATCATGTGTGCTTATTAATTGTTGCCTTTCATTCTCTAGCAGAATATCTGGCACACAAGAAATATTTATCAAATGACCAGCATTGAAAAGATAAGGACAGAGAGAAGGAATACAATGGTTATTTCTCCTCTCTTCTTTCCTGACTTTGGTCAGGAGTGAAAAGAGTATTTTGAAGAGAAGAGCAGAGATTCTTCCATATGTGAAGATTAGAGGTCGGTCAAGAATTGACAGTATCTCAACTGTTATTCTTACATTTCACAAGTCACCTGAATGGGTAAAAATCATTTCTATGACAGTTACTATCTGTTTTAGCTTAGTTCCCTAAGAAAAATTATTAGAAGAAATTCCCAAATTTCTGCCACGTAGGATAATTTTATATCCAAATAATTTAATTCTTATTTCTTATGCCTCTCATTTCACCTACCTCCAAGTTGACACTAATCTCTAGCATCTCCGAAATCCCTTCTCATGAATCTCTTCCTCTTTAATGATATCCACCACACTCTGCCTTGTTCTTGAAATTTTGTGCTCACTCCTGTAAGCACCTTCATACAAGGACTGTATGAGGTCTGTCCTCAAAGTATGGGCCACGCAAACTTTTAATTATGTTGGCATTGGCTAGGTACTTTCTGAATAGACTTTGTATGTCCTTCCTCCTGTTGGCATGCAGGTGGTCAGTAAATACTTCTTGAATAAATACCGAATGAATTAATTAGTGAACAAAACTGTCTTGTAAGAAGAACCAGGTACTAGCTGGGCATTCAGAATTTATTTATTAATTAAGAAAACATGATAGCTCTGGAAGTCACTGGAACAGAGTTAAAAGATCAGTTATACTCACATGCATAATATGTTATCCAAAATTTTATCTTGATTCCATAAACTATTTATTCATAGATTTTAATTAAGAATGCATGTTACATGAGAATACTCCTTGAGAATTTTGACATTTTTAAAGCATATTTTCTTCTAAAATGTAATTTTTATACAAAAGTCTTAGGAAACAGCTTCTCACTTGCTTTCAGAAGACATAAAACTAACACATATTTTAGTTTGGATTTTGATCTCAATGTGTAGGTATAAATCTTAGTTCTAAGGTCTGGAGTATATAAGAATTAAGCTTTTCCTGGGTCAAATGCTGATTTTCACTTTTTGGAAATATCTAGAGATAACCCCTTGAAAGAATCTTATAATTTCCTCAATATACATAAAATTATGGTTAAAGAAAAGGAAGAGTTTAGAGTGAAAGATGAGTTCCCAGCAAATAAAAAGGGGATGGAATTAAAGTTCCCTATTAGAAATCGGATTCTCATACAGCAATATTTCAAATTTTATTCATTTAGTATATTTATAGTATAACATTTAGATTCACATTTTAGTGTAACTTAATAACTCTAAGAGTGATTATTATCCGCAGACCTTGTCATTTGTACCATAACAGCATTTCTCAAGAAAAGTTCTTTAGGGGCTTGTTCAATATCCGCCTTTTCCACCAGAGGGCGGCAAGAGGCTGTATCCGGATTACTCCCTAACTCGCTCATTCTGGCTTCAATTACAAACGAAGCCAAGGAACTTAATCTCCATTCCAACCCGCCAGTGGAATCCCAGCTCCACAACCTCAGACAGAATGGAGACGATCTACTTATCCCAGTCAGAAGAGATTGAGATAAACATATGTATGTCTCACAGCCAAAGTAGACGCACATGATTTCAAGGTTTGGGCCCTGACGTGGAAGCAGGTCACAGGACCTTAGGGCCTAACTTTGGCCAGGAGAGGCATAACCCTAGTTTATCTTCAAGGAGCAGTCACCTGGCTCTGGGAATAACTAGGCTTAAAAAAAAAAAATTGTTGATAATCAGATAATCATATGTATTTTCTCTACACTGAAGACAAGAAGTGCCTTGGAGAAAATGGAATTATTATTTCTCTTTGACAACCTTGAGGCAAAATTTCCAAGTCAAATTTTTAAGGTGTATAGGGATTTGGTTGCTTGTTTTGCTTTCTTTTCTCTTGCCAGTTACCTCCTGAGAGCTGGGCATGGATCAGTAAGATCCCTCTACTGTGGCTGCCAGCAAGTCTGTGCCTGACTTGGCAAGTTTCTGAAAAGGTACCAGGGCCTCTAGCGGAACATAACACCCTAGTGCTTTGCAGACAGGCAGAGCCAAGCGCGTTTCAGTGCCTGCAGCAGAAACAGTCTCCAGGCATCGGCCATCTTTTCAGGCCCAAAAGCTGTTACTGGACTCTGTCGAGTGTTCGCTTTTGCCATCTGAACTGGTCAAGAAAAAAAAATGTTTTTAACTAGGAGATGGTCTCTGTCCACTCAACATTTCCAAGAGACCCATCATCTGTGCCCCCAGATCTACTCACAGAAACCTGCATGCACACATGCCAAAGAAACACAACATTCTCCTGCAAAGCAGGCTCCTGGAAGCTTTGTTTGTTTGTTTGTTTTTTTTTTACACCAGCATATATCGCTCTGTTCTTGTAAAATCTACTACGGAAGGTGCTGGAATAGAAAGCGTTTTCCTCAGGAGTATATAAGAAAACAAAATCGGGGCAACAAGCAAATGTATCCAAATAGTTGCAAGGTACTCAAGTGTGGCAAAGCCAGTACATAGAGCCACATCTAACTCAGGTCAATTTTAAGATAAAAATGAAGAATATTGAAATTTCCTTTAAGTTCTCAATTAATATTTATCCAATAAAGAAAATACGTAAGCCCTGGCTGGTGTGCCTCAGTTAGTTGGCACGTCCTCCTGTAACCAAAGGGTTGTAGGTCCAATCCCTGGTCCAGGCACGTACAATTCCTGGTCCAGTGTTTCTCTCCCTTCCTCTCTCGCAGCCCATCTCTCCGTTTTATTCTTTCTAAAAACAATGAAAAAAAATGCCCTCCATGAGAATTTAAAAAAGAATACTTAAGAAAAGTACCCTTTAGAGACCAATATCTCCCACTAAGCTGACTTCAGTAACTGTGCCCCCTTTGCCTTCCAGCACTAAAGTAGGTCATGGGTTCTTCAGTTGAATGCTAGCTGAAGTATTGGCCCACAGGGCATTGTCGTGTGCATCCTAATAAGTCATATCCAGAGAGGCAAGCTGCCCATCCCAGAGAGGCATGAGGAACAGGTATTGACTAAGTCAATGGAAGATTCCTGTCTCCCACACTCTTGGGGTAGGCCTGCCAGATTTTGCAAATAAAAATATAGGGTGAATTTCAAATAGATGAATTTAACATCAGACATACTTTTAAAAATTCATTATCTGAAATTCAAAGTTAACTAGACATCCTGTTTTTCTTTTTATTTTTTTTAATTTAATCCTCACCTAACAATGTGATTATTGATTTTAGAGAGAGTAGAAGGGGAAAAGAGGGAAATATCAACCAGTTGCCTCTGATACCTGCCCCACCAGGGGATCAAACTTGCAACCCAGGTATGTGCCCTAATCAGGAGTTGAACTCATCACCTTTTCGTGTATGGGCTGACAAACCAACAAACTGAGCAACCCAGCCAGGGCAGGGCACCCTGAATTTTATCTGGCAACCCTCATCTTCTCAGCATATACTTTTCTCAGTTAAAGGCTGAGAGATTTGTCCAACTTAAATTGTGACCTTTCTCTTCTGATACATAGGTTATATCTTTTTAATACAATGTTTGAATACCATCACAGTATGGCTATGAAGTCCATTTAATCCTTTTAGGTATGCTATAAAAAATACCAGTATTTGGAAGTGTTCCCTGAACTCAAAGTTTTGAAAACCACTAGTAATAGTCTTTGGTAATCAGTCTTTGATCAGAATAAAGGATCTGCCATATAGTTTTCTCCATCCCCTCTGCTTTGGGAAATGATTTCTGGGCAGATACCTTTGTTTAGAAGATCAAAAGTAGGCTTAGGACGTCCTGTGTTCCTAAGTAATTTCTGTCCAAGTGTCTACCTCCTATTCATCAAGTGGATCTAACACCCAGTTCTGGAGAGGGATTCATAATGCAAGAGTGAGGTGGGGGTAGGGGTGGAGGGAAGTACCGAACTAAGTGATGGTAACATGAATTCAGTTTTTCCAACATGAACACAGCTTAGAAAAAGTAGTCCCCGGACTTCTGTTCACAAACATCCAGTTTTAGTCCTAGACCAGAGCCAGTCTTTCTCGAGAAACCATACCCACCTGAAATTCGGAACAAGTAATCAGTTCCTGGTTACAGCCTCAGAGGGACTAGTCCACCTTTACCCAGAGCTCAGCCCTTGTACTTCATGGGTTGACTTAGCTGGAAGGCACAGTGGATAACCCTGGATGCCCTGGGTGGAGGGAGGGGCGGGCCAGGAATGAGAGGAATGGCAGGGGGCAGAGGAATGTAGCTAATAATGAGGGAGAGGATACCAATGGATACTTTTCCACAGAAAATGTTTGTTCAAATGACCTCAAAGCTTTAGTTACAGAATTTTAAAAGAACTGCTTTTTGTCATTTACAAGGATTATCACTTTTTTATTGAACTATAATATAAATGAGAACCATTGAGTAAAATGAAAATAATTAAATGGGTAAAAATAAAACCCGTACTTTTTGAGAAAGATCTGCTATATCATATCATTAAGACCTTTCACAAATTAACACCAGTCAAGCTTTCCAACCTCATCCCCTGCCGCTTCTTTCTAGGGCTGCAGTACTTTCCCCTAGGGTTTTTAAAAGCTCAGCACTATTGACACTTTAAATGGAATCATTCTTTGTTGTAAGGGGCTATCCTGTGTAGGATATTTAGCAGAATGCCTGGCTTCTTACCCACTGGATGCCAGTAGCACCTTCCCAAGGTCACAACAGTCAAAAAATGTCTGTAGACATTATCAAATGTCCCCTGAGAGACAAAAGTCACCCCAGGAAGGACCACCAGGGTACAACCCCCTCAGCTGAGAACCACTGCTCTAGCCCAGGAGACAACTTGCCTCTATGAACACATTTTCACTCACTCTCCCCAGCACACACCCCTTTCTTCCTGTTTCCTTTACCTGAAACATCTCCTTTCCTCCTTTTCATGGGCAAACCCATTCTTGAAAGCCTAAATCAAATGCTGCCTGTCTATGTTGTTTTCCTTCCAATCCATGCCAACTTAATTTCTTTTCCCTCCTCTGGCTGCCAGAGACACTGTGTCCATCTGCACTTGTACTGACAGTGTTCACATGATGGTGCAGTTACTCCCCGCTCCCAGTGGACAGTGGGGGTCTCCAGAGCAAGGTCTGTGCATCCGCACTACCCTACCCAGCATGGCCTCAGGGGTGTGTCCCAACAAATACACACAGCACTCAAATAGATGCCTTTATCGAAGCACTAGCCCAAGTCCTAAGTTCTATCACTAATATGATATTTCCTAAAGGAATACATGGATTTTCATACTTATCAAGTAGATTAAATTAGACTAGACCCCACTCAATTTCTGGGCTTCACAAAATCTGGATTCCTCACCATTTTCCACATGTTCACAGTATTTTCCCATCTTTACAACTGTTGTTGAAATTGTTGTCTTTATCTGAAAAGTTCTATTCTCATTTCTCCGTCAAAATTCTTTGCAAATGTCACCTCTATTTTCACAACCCTAGACACCTGTGCTGAGATCTCTTCCTTCTGTAAGCACCATTGCTTTTTTTCTTCTGCATTTTAGCTCTCCTTATTTGTCTTATCCTAATGGCACTCTCTTAAAGGCAAATACCCTATCCTCCTCTTTTTACTTCAGCAGCTCCTCATCAAGTGATTTGCACATATGAGACTTCAACCAAGAATTTGTTGAATTGAATAGAAAAGTCAGGGGTTGTTTTGAAAAACAGTTAAAATCCAGAGACTAATGTGAATCAACTCAGGAAGGGAGGGGATTGTGACACTATCAGAGTGAAGCTTTAGGACTATTAATTTATCCAATGATAAATTAATATCAGGCAACTACAAGAGCACAAGGGCAAAGTAAAACCATTGCCTTGATAACAGCAAAGATGGCAGGAATCATTTTAAAATGACACTAAGCAGGACTTGGTACCTAACTAGAAATGGGGAAAAGGGAAAGTAGGAATAAATAATATTATTCAGGTCAGGATTCTGGGTACTGGGACAATGACAGCGTCACTCACCGAACTGTCGGGATTTGGCTAAGAAGGTAATGAGCTCAGAAGTCGAGGTGTCAATGAACCACACCAATAAAATCATCACAGAGACCATTGGAAAGATATAAATAAGGCTTGGAGAAGAGGAAGAACCCCCAAACAGGATTGGGAGTCAGTTACATAGCTGAGACCAAGGGGCAATATGGGAT